>VUQR01007967.1:3673-18881 GCA_015108515.1 Hemichromis elongatus | reverse complement strand
TTTGTTAGAGGTAAACCCCTCTAAGGTAATATTACTTTTACCTTTCGTCTGTAGCCCTGCCATTGTTTTCATACCAAGCCAAGCTCTTTTAAGGTTGTTACTGCTGAGTTGATTGTTACTGCTGAGTTAAAATACTACACAAGAGTAATTTGTGCCATGTACAACTGGTTGCCACATACAGTAAAATAAAGTAAAAGAGATGTCACAGATATATTTTATATGTACATAAACTGCAGTCAGAGTGATAATATACACATATTTATATTTGCAGGTATTTATTTTGTGTGAGTATTGTACAGTCAGCTGTCAGAATGAAGAACCTACAGTAGCAATAGTTCAAATAGGTCCAGGTTTTTGTTTTTTTTAAAAAAAAATTAAGACACACTGGAAACAATGCTAAAACATACCAAGTTTTTTGCTAAAGGCTCTTTGGGAATCACCTTGTTGATGCACAATATATGTTTTTTGTCTGTCAAACAGACTATTTTATTTTTCATGTATTCTAATGAAACTGGAACTAATTGTATTTTTTGTAACAACAATTTGTTAACATATTCTAATTAATTCCTTTTTTATGCTTGAATGTGGTGCTATGTTTATGAACTTACTTGTGTTAATGTGTAGGTATTAATAATTGTTGCCATCTGTGTGCAAAAGGGAATAGGTCTGACTTTTTTGTGGGTTAAAACCACATGTGTATCAGAAACAGTGAGGAAAGTCACAAACTGAAACATATACATTTTATATTTAGTACATATATTATATGATTGTGAGTGCTGAAGTACTTACTCATAGTTTGATAAACAGTAAACAAAAAGGCCCAAGCCAGGAGTTTTATTATCTGGCCTTAACGGTGTGTTTTTATTGTTTAAACCTGACCAATTTTCTCGCCTAACGCTAATCCTAGTAATTTTACTTAAACCTAACCAAGTCTGTCTACCCACAAGCAAAAAAAAATAAAGTGCAGGAACACTATTCACTAGACTAAATTTCAAAGTTTTGAGACTAAAAAGAAACAGTTATACAGCAGCCTGTTTGATTCCAACATCTGAATTAAAAAAAACACAGCAGGATAGGATTTTTTGATCTAAACATTTCCTCTGTGTTCAAAAGCACTATACATTTTTGATATGTATCCACAAACTTGTGATGAAAAACGAGTAAAAAACTTAGTCACCGTTTTCCCCCTGCAGTTGTACCAACACCATGTAGGGAGGCTCTGGCTCTTAGCACATACTTTGATCTATTTGTGAGTGTCTCCTTTAAAGCAGGAGTTTTTAAAGACTGAGAGCATTGCGAGGTGTTTCTGAAATGTTGAAGAAGCATGAAAGGTATTTATGAGTCTGACACAGGCTAATAGAGGATCAGTGCTCAGCTGTGTACCCTAGAGTGTGGTTTCCTTCAGGCAGGTTGTCATTGATAATCCTGTTTGATTTAACTGCATCTCTAACTAGACTTCTCTTTGGAACACATATATGCGTGTCATCAACCGTGTTGAAAATAATCCCATTTGCATCTCTTTCCTTTTAAAAAGACATTTAAACATGCGCACATTAAAAGGCTGATAAAAATTAAAATATAGTCTAATTGTAATGGATATTTAAAATGAGTGACTGGGTTAATTTATGAACTCATCCAGGCTTCATCGAGCCTCTAGTCATGGTTTGTCACTTGGCTCACAGATCCTCTAGATTTTAATTGATCATTAGCTCAACAAGCAAAAAGAAATTCAGCTCAGAGTTGAGGTTAGGACACAGTAAAAAAAATCACTTGTGTGTCTCCAATTAACTTTCCCAACCAATACTCACACAGACCATCACAAGCCCAGACAGAGACAAACAGGCAGAGAAGCGTGAAGAAAACTTGATATTTGATGAGCTTCTGCACAATCTGAGAGCCTAATGAGAACTAAATACAACTTGCTATGACTGTCTGCGCCTTCGCAGCAGGAGTAGATGAAACATATCTGAGACGAAGGAGAAGATTTCAGAACTCTTGAATTGAATTTGAATCAGCTGCATAAAAAAACAAGGGTGAAGAAAGACAAAAGAAACAGTGGGAAAAAAGGAATGGCAAATGTGAATGCCGTTGGCTGAGTCAGTAAGAATTCGCTTCAGTACAGCAACAGTTGTCACAAGCATCAAAGTACCGGGACGATACTTTGATGAGATGATTTTTGTATCAGCCTCTCGGAACTAGCGTCTGATCTGTTCTGCTGTCTGTTTCCCCAGGTCTGCGTCTGGCAGAGCAGTTAGGTCGGAGAGAAGATGAAGCAAAGATACGCCATCGCCTGGGCCTGTCTCTGTGGGCCAGTGGAAACCTGGAGGAATCACAGCACCAGGTGTGTATACGTTTAAGCATGTGTTCTCAGCTGCAACAATGCAATTTGAGTGTGCGATACTAAACCCTGCATTTAAGATAAAGAGAAACACTGTGAAATCTCAAGGAACCACTTTGGTCATTTGCCATCTTGCCCTCTGTAAATGGGCACTGTAAGCACAGGATAGATCCAACTGAAAAAGCAGGATGGTAGCAAATTGTCAATTACATTTTATGAACCATAAAGCAGACCCTTCTATACTGTCCTTATAGACTGGAACCATTATAGGAACCATTTTTTACTAATTAACTTACTGGTCTCACAGCATGAACGTTCCTAGTTTGAACCTGCTAGGTAGATGGGGCCTTTCTGTGTGGAGTTTGTATGTTCTCCTTGTGCCTATGAGGGTTCTCTCTGGGTGATCTTGCTTCCTTCCATAACCCAAAAACATATGTATTAAATTGACTGGTGATTCTAAATTGGCCATATATGTGTTATATCTTCCACGTTATGCCATTATGCCTCCAAATTATGCCAGCTAATGTTATCATCAAGTGTTTTAAAAGGCCTGCTTTTCCTCAGACAAACAGTCGAGTTACATTCTCACATCATATGAGAGTTTATTCACCAAGCGTCAAAGAAAAGTTTTACAAATGCCTAACAGTAGCTAACAGGCTAACAGAGACCTTTGGTTTTCCTCGTTATTATTTACTCTGCTTTCCCAGCTTTGTTTGCATGAGTGAGAAATCCAGTGTAGAAGTGTAGAATACTATGGAAGACTGTTTCAATCTATGACAGATAATAATTTTCTCTACTGCATTACTATGTCTTATTGATATCCAGTATTATTATAAAATTTGCGTCGTCTTTATTATATAAACTTTTGAAAGATATTAAATGACTATCAGTGTCAGGTTTGCTGTATGGCAGGCAGGTTTTGGACCCAAACACGGGACTCTGAAGACGAAATGTAAACTCAAAAGGCTTCTTTGTTGCTTAACATAAGAAATTTAGAATACATCATACAAATTTGAGGGAGAGACAGAAAATGACATTTTACAGCAGAGTTACAGTCTGAGTACACACAGTAACGAGTTTAAGAAGTAAATAAATGACCTTATGTATAAATACGCACCTAGAAGTAAGAGCCCAGAATGCTACCTAACTAAATGCACTCTATCAAAATGGAATATGTGACATTTTCATTATATAGGACTATCTATGATTATAATTTGTTTATTTCATGACTCAGACAACCCAGACTATGGACTGCACAGAGCACACAGCTTGATGGAGAACATGACAAAGGACTAGGGAAGACAAACAATTAATAACACAGACAGTTGATTAAGGGATATGGAGACACATGGGAACACAGCTGAACTGAATCTGACTAATGAGGCAGGGGAAGCAAAACTAAACAAAATGCGCACGGGACAAGGAACTATTAAATGTAACAGGAAGTAACAAACACTAAGACATATGGCCTTGACAGAAGTGTCAGGGTTCTGTCAAGGCCATAACATGACAGAGAGTTAAAGAGGGAGAGAAGAATGACTTCTAAGAGACGCTGAGGACAAAACACAGAGATGAAACTAGGACACGAAAGGGAATTAACATAATTAAACAAGAAACCATTAACTAGGAAAATAAATAAAACTCAGAGGCACTAGGAAAGTAGAGCATAAACAGAAGCTTATGGAACTCAAACAGAAATCTAATTTTAACCCAAAATTAACCTAAAGACCAATAGAAGGAGAACTAAATTATAATAGAAAGATAATCAAAACAAGAAAACCCCAAAACATCCTTGGACCAGCAACCAGGAACCATGACAGTTAATATAATTTAAAAGTAGTGCTGCCTTCAGTTCTTCTTGGTAATGGTGCCAAATCAGATTTTGTCATTTAATATTAAAGACAATTTTTTTAACAATTGAATGTTTGTTTGTTTTTTGTTTCTTTCTATTTCCGGAACGCATGAAGTAAAAAATACAGATTTATTTAGTGGGAATAACTAGAATTTCAAGTTAAGCCACAAGGAATAGAGAAGAAAAGGATGCTGTTTCACAGGAGAGTTACAGTTACAGAGTACACACTGTAACGGGTTAAAGAAGTATTTATATATATATAATCAAATTTATAAATACATATTTACAGAGCCCTAAATTGAAAACACAACATAAATAAATGCATTGTATCAAAATGGAATACCTGAGTGATGTTTTTAATATAGGACTACCTATGAATACAATTTGTGACTGTGTGTCATTTGTTTGTCTTGCTGTATTGTTATTGTAAAGTTCTAAATGTATTCAAACCAACATAATGACAAACATTATACATATCACAACAAATTCTACATTTAAAACTATGCTATAAATAAAATGAAAGCAAAAACTGAGAAAATTTTTAACTACTAGAAAATGCTCAATTATCATAACTTTGCTTCTCCGTTTCATGGTGAAAAGTGAGCCAAAACACTCAACCCAAACTCCCAACTCTTGCTATGTGTTTATAGTGCCATCCAGTGGCCAGCACTGCACCTACATGCTCAAACAGATTTGAAATAAAGCCTTACCAATTAGATCACGCAATACAGACAGAGACAAAAATAAATGAAAAAGTTGTAAACAAATAGCAAATGCAGGCGATTTACAACAACCATGGAGACACATTAAAAGGTTTGAAGTCTATAAAAATGTCTTCACAGTCTAAATCCAGTTGAAAATGGATGGTTTTTGTATATTTGTAGATTGGTACTGTTGATAATTCATTGCAATGTATGTTTTTGTGCTGTTTGTTCCAGTTATACAAAGCATCTATGCTATTTGAGGCAATTCGTCATGAGATGCAGCACAGTATGGATTATAAGCTCTCTCTGTTTGATCTGCAAACCAGTTCATACCAGGCTCTCCAGAGAGTCCTCGTCAGCCTAGGTGACAGAACTGGCCTCTTGACCTGTTATGTTGTTTCTTTGTGGCATAAATGACTGTACATCACTTTGTATGTTAGCTGGTCTCATTTTTACATCTTATACATTGGTCTCTGCTAATAAGGTGCAAATTATCACCTAATGTCTGATAGTTGTATTTCTTTATTAATGCTATCACGATAAAGAGTCCGCTCTTTCAGATCTGCTCTTTCTTAACTCACAGCTCCACGTCTTCCTTTCTTTCAGGCCGGCACGATGAGGCACTAGCCATAGCTGAGCGAGGGCGCACACGTGCCTTTGCTGATCTCCTAGTGGAACGCCAGAAAGGAAGTCAGCAAGCAGCGAGCACTGACCCTTACATCCCGGTCACCATAGAACACATCCTGGAAACAGTCAACAGTCAGAGGGCCATGGTTCTCTACTATTCTCTGGCAGGAGGGTTTTTGTACAGCTGGCTAATATCTCCAGGCACAGGTTCACTGCCATTCTCACACAAACTTAAGGTTATCGGGTTTATAAAATTACTGAAGATGCTTTTTTCATTCAGATTTAGAGTCGCAGGCTGACAAATTTGCCTTTAGGAACATGGAACATCACCTTTCTGGTAGGGAAGGAGCTGGAGGCTGCTCCCTTTAGCTATCACCTTTGCCTCCATCTCACCGTATTCCTACCATCTTCTTCTATACTCAAACCTCTTTTGTGACAATTCTGAACCTCTCCAGTGGGCTTTCCTCTGTGGTCTTCCTGGCAGCTCCATCTTCAAAGTCATTTGTCCAATATATCCACTATCCCTCCTCTTCACATGTCTAACCATTCCAACCTTGCCTCTCTCCAAACTGCTCAACCTGAGCTGATGTACTCATATGTAATGTTGTCCATCCTGGTCACTACCAGTACCAGACATCTAAAGAAGCCCCTGCTGGGGACTCCACTGTCTTACTGGAGTACTTCAAAGCTCACATTGGCAACAATAATGTCACATAGAGGGGTATAATTGGGAGAAATGGCCTGCTTAGTGTAACCCAAGGACTGGTCTGTTCTGAACACCTGGTTTGAGTATAATGGTGTCCATTAGTACACTTAACACAGGACGCTTTAGGTTGCAGTTCAATATTGATTTCGTAATTGTATTATCAGATCTCTGGCCGCGTGTCTTGGAAACTCGGGTAAAGATAATAGCAGAGCAGTCAAGTGATCACTACTTGGTACCGAGTTGGATCAGGTCTCACAGGTGATGGGGATGATGCTGGACAGGCCTGATGTTCAGTTTACATTTCACTGCATGTTGTACCTGTATAACTATGCATGTGACAAATAAAGAATCTTGAATCTTGATGTCCCCAGATGTGTAGTGACAATGCAGTGGGAGTGTCTGGCAGAACTTTAACTGGAGACACTGAGTCAGAGTGGACCATGTCCATTGCTTAGATTTTAGAGATGAGAAAAGTGGGGGTTTTTAATAGTTGTGTATATAATGTCCCATATTTTTTAAAGGATTAATGAGTGTATAATTATAAATGTATTGATGCTGGTGTCTACTTCAAATTAAGTCAATAATCATCATTAGGTAATGCTTTAATGAGAAGTATTAAATTCGGGTTTGCAAAATCATTTGGATTTATTGTTAATGCAGTTGTTGTAGAAAGGGATTAAGTTTCCATGGGCCTGAAGAACGTTTTAGTTTTAGTGAACAATAACATTTAAGTAATATGACTACAGTTATCTGTAATGGTCTGGATCTATATGCACTTTTCAAGGCTTATTGATTACTTAAAGCACTGCATGCACGCAGCTTTTATAATTATAAAACACTCTACCGCCTGTGCTACACCCATTCCAATGTGATGGGAAGGCATAAGAACATGTATAAATGTTTAAAAAAAATTAGGCATAGACGATATCTTTGGTATAAAAGTTGTACTTTCCGTGTTTTACTATGAGTTGTCATAACTGCTGGAGCATGAGATACTAAGATGTAGTGATGTTGTCATGACTTCAGTGGGAATTCGTTTAAGTTCTGTGAGACAAAACCAAAAAGGGTTGTGACTGAAATGCTTACCTTTAAGGTCCTTGTATTGCTTGGGTGACATTTACCACTAATTCTCCTCAAAGGGTGACCACTTTCATTGCAGTCTTTCATCCAGGGCTACCTGCAAGCTAAAGTGTCACTTACTGTGTATCTAGATATATCAGATATGACATTTGAGGACATTTATACTGCAAAGAGAATGATCACTCTTTGGCTGCACAGCTTTTTCCTTTAAAAAAAAACAACGGAAGCACCATTGCTGGATTTTTCTGCTTAGGACCTTTTTTGATTATTCGAAAATCTGTTAGCTACTAGGGCTTTAGATGTGTAACTCTGTAAATAATTAAATGTTTCCCAAAAATTGTAAGTTAAACTTTTCTTTTTTTTCTCCAGTTGCACCAATTAGTGTCTACACTACATACTGCCACACAGACACACACATGCTGACAAATGGGCACACTTAGAGCGCTGTAACCTGCTTGTGTTTTTCTTTAAATGTTACAGGTATCGTGAAGTTTAATGAGGTGTATCTTGGAGAAGCAGGACTGGAGGTGTCTGAGTTTCAGGATGATAGTGGGAGCCCACAAAGTGGAGGAGGAGCTGTTGGAGGTCCCCTCTCTCTGGAGCAATACATCCACAATGCTAGAGAGGCTCTGGGAGTGGATAGTCATTATAGCAGGTAGTGCTACCTTTGATACATGGGAGTGAATGATTGTTACCAGCACCTTTTAACTCAATGAAGTATTTTCTTTATGCCTCATACTGCTGACATGACTTTATAGCTGTGAGTGAAAACTTTATTCCAATTAACAGGCTGCACCACAGCACAATGCGGATATTTCATGGTCTCATGAAGATATGCTCTAGCAACTTCAATCCTGCAGTGCCTGAGCTTTTCCTTAAGCCTTTCCACAAGGCTGATGTTCAAAGTTTTGTGACATGTCTTGAATCTTTGTCTGACTACTAGCTCACACACAAAGAACAATTACAAGGTTGACCAGTTGTATTGAGCTTAACAACAGTGATAAATATGTTTTTGAATATATATGAATATATATTTTTAATCTGTATTTCCTCTTTGTATAGTACATTTTAACTATCTGCAGAGTCTTTCAGTATCCAAGAGAAAGGCTGTCAGCCCAAAAAACAAAGGCATAAAAAAATAACAAAAACCCTCTAATCTGGTCAAAATCAATCATTACACTGTGAAACTGCTTGTTATGATGGTTGTTAGTGAGTCACCTTATGGTAATGTGACTATTTCATGGTCTAAAAAGATAAATCACAGTTATTTTAGAGATATGACTTTTCTGTCTGGAGCTAGCATGGTTCATATTTGAGGCTTTGGATGATTTGTCTTGACATTAGTTTGATGGACTCCAATTACATTTTATACAAAGAAAGGGTCAGACTGACTTTGGAGACGTTTTTGTAGGCGTACCATGTGTTTGACATTTCAGGTTAATCGGGCAATCCAAATCCATAGGTTGCCATGAGGTTCTGTAAAAACTTTTGGGATAAATTGTAGGGAAACCTTTTCTCATTTAAACAAACGTGAGCAAGGTGTGATAGAGAAGACGCATGCTTTGTGTCTGTCCTGCCTATTTCCTTTATTCCCGTGTGTGTGTGTGTGTGTGCGTGTGTGTGTGTGTGTGTGTGTGTGGGTGTGTGTGTGTGTGTGTGTGTTACTATCTTTGTGGGGACCAAAAATTGGAAGTTTACTATTCTCGTGGGGACCGACAGCCCTTGTGGGGACCAAAATCCCGGTCCCCACAAGTTTGAAGGCATTTTTGAGACTCAAAATGTGGTTTTAGTGTCAGGGTTTTAGTGTCAGGGTTACTATTAGGTTATGGTTAGGTTAAGGGTAAGGGTCAGGGTTAGGCATTCATTTTGGATGGTTAGGGTAAGGGTAAGGGGCTAGGGAAAGCATTATGTCAATGAGATGTCCCCAAAAGTTATGTGTGTGTGTGGTGAAATTGTGATGATTCTTGCTGTTGGTGTGTGGTATATTATCAGTCCCACTTATCCAAGCATGAAAAGTTTTTGTACATACGCAGCATAAAAATGTTCCAAACCACTAGTAGTGCTTTACTGCCCTTTAGCATGTATTCAAGTATCAGAAACTGCTATTACCTTCCTGAGTGTGTAAAATCTAAAGCCCCAGGTTCCATAGTGTTATGCTGTTTGTTAATTGCAAGTCATTGCTCTAGCTCATACTACTCCAGTAGCTAATTACTACTTAATTCTTTATTTTGTACATTTTCCTGAGATTGTCAGTTCATCCTCTGTCTGAAACAAACTATTTTAGCTTCTCTCCCTGTAATACCACCCTCTTTAGGCCTGCCTTCTTTCAATCGGCTTACACTTGTAAAAAGAATGTTTGAGCAGGACTTGTAGCCATAGTTATACATTTGAGTTGACACTGTTAGAGGTATATACCTGGCATTTTCATTGCAATCTTTAGACAATGCTATATAATAGAACATTTATGTATCACTGTCTCTATTGCCACTTTTGCAGAGTCTGCTCCAGCAGTGAGACAGAGAGTGAAGCTGGAGATTTGTTGGAGCAGTTTGAGGAGCTGAACAAAAAACTTACCTCTGCCACAGACCCTACAGGCTATCTCCACATGGTGTCCAGAAATAACCTCTTCAACAGGTTTGATTCAGAGTTCTTGTAAATTGCCAGAGTATATTGGCTATATGTCCAGAGGGTGCACAGTCTACTTTAGGTTTAGCTCCGACTTTACTTACTTAACTTCACTGCATAGTGAGTTGGTGCTAGTTGTATCTCCTCTACAACATTATTAACAAAAAGCTTTTTTAATTTCTCTTACATTGACAGATTTAGCCTAACTAAAAGCTAAATAGTGTCTAAACAAAAACAGGAAAAGCCCACAGTTTTCACTTTTATTCCAAAACAGATAATAGACAGGCAATAGGGAAAATAAAACAGGTAAAGCGCAAACAAGTTTATTAATCATAGCAAAAGGTCATAAAAGGGTTAAAAGAAACTGCTGGATCACTTGGCTCCAAAGAAAACAGGACAGTCTATCAAAATGCACCAACGGATAGGAGGTGTGCATAAGACTGGCTGGATAACTGGACACAAGCAAGACAAATTTGACTCAAGCCAGTGAAGGCATCCCAGACGATTATTAAGAAGGGACAACGGCAAGAAGTGGACCTGACAGAAGTCCAAAATGACCAAGAATAACTCAATAATACAGTATTTAAACAGAAATCCACTACTATGACAAGACCATTTTTCACTACATTTATAATCATAACACACACTCACCTACTTGTTGCTATACAAGTAATTTAAACATTTAAGACATTTTGAAACAAGCAGTGAAAATCATTGAAAAATATCAACAACAAAATAATGAAAACAGTAAAAATAATTAAAAAATAAAAGTTAAGATGAAAAATAAATATATGTAAGTAAAACTCTACTGTGGTCAAAGATGCTGTACGAGAAATGAACCTAATGAGAAACTAAAAAGATTATCATGACACAAAATATGGGCACAAAATATTGCAAATGCAGTCATAATACAAAGGTTCTCCTCGCTCTAATCACACTAGCTGACCAGAGTGGCACAATTGTAGGATTAGATAAATTGAACTTCTAAGTAGCTGTATGAGTAAGAACTTGAAGGGAAACAAAAACATTGCAAATATTTTTTCATAATTACTTGAATTTGCAAAACTTCTCTTTATTGTTACAAAAAAAGAAAATGGTTATAAAATAAATTAATAAATGTTAAACTGTAACACATTACTCCAAAACCTGATGAACAAGTTAGCAAGCTAACATTACCGTTTAGTTAATGTCACCAGTCCTTAAGTTTAGCTTCGTAGAGCTGCATGAGTAGAACATTACCATGTTTATAGGTTCATAGCTGTTTTCAAACAGGATAAGTATGTGTGGGAGTGTATTATGTTTCTTGTATATTTTTGCCTCTAATAGAAGCTGTCAGAGTATGACGAGTCTGTACAGCACCACAGTATCTCCAGTAAAGGACGGCTTATCTTCTCCTGTCTTCAGAACAAGTAACACTGGCAAGCCTCCTCTGCGAGCCCTTTATGATTTGCTCATAGCACCAATGGAAGGGGTATGTATGTGCGTCTCCAAGGAAAGATTTATATTGCATTTCACAATTTGAATTGGTCTTTTTGTGGTTTTTTACACAAATCTGTGTGTTACAATTGCCCTCCACCTTTCTCTGTACAGGGCCTGATGCACAGTAGTGGACCCGTGGGTAGACACAAACAACTTGTGTTAGTTCTGGAGGGAGAATTATATCTAATTCCATTTGCCTTGCTCAAAGGCAGCTCCTCTAATGAGTACCTGTATGAAAGGTTCAGTCTAATTTCTGTACCTTCTTTAGCCAGCCTGGGAGCAACAATAAAGGTAGGCCATTTTGGTACCTTAGATCTGATAATAAATGTAAAGTAACAGATATTTTATTTGTTGAATCGTACAATTCCCACATATGTATTTATTCAATAAATTATTTTAAAAAAAATTCTTGCTTATTATATAATATCTCTGTATGAAATGTGTTCAAACCGCAGCCTCATGCTCGACGCAGTGGACACTTATTTTGCCCAGATGGAGGCTCAATGGCTGCAGTGGTTGGTGCACCTCATTTGCCACCGAGTGTCATGGACCGCTGGCTATGGGGGCCCTTACCCTCAGCCCAAGAGGAAGCCCTGTGGCTGGGAGAACAGCTGGGATGTCATCCCCTAACTGGAGCCAACGCTACAAAGGATCGTGTTTTAGCAGCTCTGAGTCAGGCAGAGTGTGTTCACTTTGCCACACATACATCCTGGAAACTTGCAGCTTTGGTCCTAGCCCCTAGCCAAGAGCATGCTGGAGGAGACGGAGCAGGAGGCCGACCAAAGGAGAAATCGCCCCGCAGGACATCAGTGTCAGGCCAAGCAGCTGATCAGGGTGGAAAAGTGAAGGGTTTGTTTTCAAAGAGCAGCCCAGAGAATCTCAGAGGAGCAGATGAAAGGAGTGAGGATAGTGAAAGTGTGTGTGAGGTAGAGAGTATCTGTGATAGTCCACCACTTCAAGATTTCCTTCTTACTGCTGCTGATATACTGGACCTTTGCCTGACTGTCAAACTTGTGGTCCTGAGGTATAACTATTCACAGATTGGGTATTTTACACAGGCGTTTCCTAGCTTTTGACTGTCCCATGTAACTCTGTGACTCTTTGTCACCTCAGGTTGTACCCAGAGTCCAGCAGCAAAGTAACAGCAGATGGAGTAGTGGGGTTGACTCGAGCGTTCTTGGCTGCAGGGGTCCAGTGTGTGTGTGTCTCCTTGTGGCCTGTGCCAATAGCTGCCTCTAAACTGTTCACACACACTTTCTACACAGCTCTTCACAATGGGACCAAAGCCAGTGCAGCTCTGACAGAAGCCATGAAGACACTGCAGAGCAGCAAGCACTTCTCACACCCCTCCAACTGGGCTGGTGAGAAAACAACCATTAAAGTAAAATACTAAAGGTTGACTCAGTTGCTTTGAGCCAAAGCAGGCAGACACAAGAGGAGTAGCTGGAAAATACAGTTGAGCATTTATCAGCTAAAAACCAAATCCCTTCAAATTCAAATGAGCTAAAGGGAACTAATTAGTTTATACAACTTAGCAATGTCAGTGTCTGAGATACGTTAAATGATACATAGTATAATAAACTCTATAAACTTAGAAAAAGAATAATTGTTGTGCCACGATATAGAAAGTCTGTTTGGGTGTTACTGTGTCTTTGAGCGGGGGTGGGTGGGTGGATCAGTCCAGTTATCGATAGTATTGATTTTGGATCGATACTATCACCACAGGATCAATACTTTGTTTCTGTCCATGAAGTTCATCATGTAGCCCACTGTTTTACATAATTTATTTTCTGGAGATAAACGTTTTACCTTAAACATCCACTATGAAAGATGTCACAACCTTTTTGTTTTGACTGGCATGTCTATTTTATTCATAACTTATAGCACATTTAAATAACAATAATAATAAGTGTTTTGGAGACAGTGACATTTACATTTCAGATCTCCAAAAACACAGTTTCAATATACACGAGAAACTGAAAGATGTGTTTTGTTGTATTTTGTTAGGTTACATGCTGATTGGCAGTGATGTAAAGCTGAACAGTCCCATGTCACTGGTTGGCCAAGCCCTGGTAGAGATGCTTCAGTACCCAGAGAGGGCCAGGGATGCCCTCAGAGTGTTGTTACACTTGGTAAGACTCCTTCAAACTTTGTAGTGTCAGTTTCTCTAGTAGTTGTTTAGTATTAGTTCTCTATTAGTAAGGTTAAGATTCAAAAGTTGAATTTAGATGTCAGTTCAATAAAACAATAGCTCATTTGTCATCAATACCACTGGAAAATCTTAGCATGACTTAAATCAATTTAATTACATATTTGATTTTAATTTTTTGCCAGAGCTTCCAAAGAGTCACTATTCTAAAGTTCACAAATGTGAATGCTGGCTTAACTGCTTTGCTTTTTTATAGCAGTCATTTTAATGTCATTTAATTAAAGATTGTTGATTAAAAAAAGGTTTTTAAAAAGCCAAATAAAAATGAAAAAATATTGAGTTTAGATTATTCATACTGAGCTATTTTAATGACTTTATGACTTTGCATCAAACAAGTATTGAACAGTAAAGAAAGTCAATACATTCAGCACAAGGTCTGCGTGAACGTGTTAACCTACTTTGACGGCAAATTGCTTCTCAACTCTACCCCTCTTGATTTGGGACATCACTTTCCCTCCATCTTAGCAAAAGGAATTCAAATGTTTAAGCAAGACAGAGTAGGGAAGCTGTACTTAGCTTTCATGAAGATTAATAAAAATCTAATAGTGAATCATGACATCAGTTATCATTATCAGACTTCCATCGGAGCATGTTGCCGAACTTTCAGAGGCATTGCAGTTGCAGCATGGTGGTGTTAGCTGATACCTTAGAGCATTACCCTTTCGTCTACATATGGTCATGTCTGGCTCTAAATAGCATGGCAGGGTGTAAAACGCTAACATTAAAACCTTAAAACAATTAAGATATTTTCTTTTAATTTTCTTTCAGTTTTGTCCTGTATAGATATTGTTAAATGAATGGCACCTCAAAACATATTCTCCCACATCTGAACGTTACAGTCTGATTAAATAACACAATTTGTGCACATTTCTGTCCACAGGTTGAGAAATCTCTACAGCGTATTCAGAGTGGCCAGTGTAACCCAATGTACACATCGCAGCAAAGTGTAGAGAACAAGGTCTGTGTGTTGGTCTGTCCTTCTCTTTCTGTTAAATTTCAGTCTTTGTGTATCCTCTGTTCATGTCCACGTGTCTCCGCTCTGCTGGGTAAGGTCGGTGGGGTGCCTGGGTGGCAGGCCCTTCTCTCTGCAGTGGGTTTTCGGTTGGACTTCTCTGGTAGTGGTGCTGGACTCCCTGCGGCAGTTTTCTTTCCTACATCAGATCCTGGGGATCGACTGCAGCAGTGCAGTACCACTCTACAGTCACTGCTTGGTAACACAGTTTTTCCATTGTTCAAAACTTCTCCTATGTAAGTCATACTGATAAAATAACAACCTTATTTATCATAAGTACGCTGCAGAATTATATTTGTTTATTGTACAGTATCTCACAAAAGTGAGTCCACCCCTGACATAAATATTTTATTATATCTTTTCATGGGCGACATTGAAGATATGACACTTTGATTCAATGTAAAGTGGTCAGTGTACAGCTATTATAACACTGTACATTTGCTTTCACTCACCATACAGTCATTAATGTCTAAACCAAAGTGAGTACACCCCTTAGTGAAAATGTCCAAACTGTGTCCAAAGTGTCGATATGTTGAGTGGCCACCATTATTTTCCAACACTGCCTTAACTCTGTTG
>VUQR01007966.1:33700-48776 GCA_015108515.1 Hemichromis elongatus | reverse complement strand
TCCTACTGTAGCAAACACATCGCCGACAAACACATCCAGCCCAGCCACATCACTAACATGGACGAGGTGCCGCTCACTTTGGACATCCCGGTGAGTCACACTGTGGAGAAGAAGGGGACCAGCACGGTAGCGATACGCACAACGGGGCACCAAAAGTCTTCTTTTACTGTTGTGCTTGGCTGCCATGCTAATGGACAGAAACTGTTTTTAAATACGCATACTTGTATGCTTGTGTGTGTTGTTGTTGTAAGGTGGACGTAGTAGAGGACACCATGAGAACGTTAAAGGGGGACGTGTGGGCGTAGATTGTATATAAAACCCGCACCCTATAATCAGGTGCGCCTTATGTGTGTTAAATACAGTAATGGGACACATGACTGAGACTGCGCCTTTTAGTACAGTGCGTCTTATGGTCGTGAAAATACGGTATTTGGCTGAAAAAATAACAAAGAAGCTCAACTCCCTTTGGGCAGAGGAAAAACAAGAATCCAAAACCATAAAAATAGTAAAACACAGACTACAAACAGGAAAGCTCAACACCAAATTGCAAGGTGTAAGACCGGACTAAAGGACTCATTACATCACAAGACAAAGGTCACACAATCAGCCACAGGTGAAAACAACAAGGGCAGGAGAGGCAATCATTCGGGTGAGAACCAAAAACGGAAAATAAAACCAAGACAAGTGAGAAAACCTATCAAATCTATCAAAGTAAAACAGGAAGTAACCAAACCATACTGGAAAAAGAAGGCACTGAAAACTAAATATGAATGAAAATAGACAGGGGAACACAGTAGGGACTAGCACATTGACCAGACAGAAGGAAGGCAGGGGAGGCAGGATAAGGAAACACGAAAAATAAAACAAAACCAAACCAAAATTTAACTCAACAAAAACTGAGACTGTCACAAATTATCTGCTACCACGCTAAATTGAGACAGTGAGCACTCTTCCTGTTCCTGTTAAAAGGGAGTTTTTCCTTCCCACTATTGCCAAGTGCTTGCTGATAGAGCGTTGATAGAGGTTGTTTACCTTACAGTCTACAGAGCTTTAAGGCAGCTGATGTGATTTGGTGTTATATGAATAACACTGAATTTATTTTAAGCCTCTATGCAGACTGACCTAATGATCACTGTACTGTCTTTAATTTTCTTCACTGTTTGATGCACTCATATTCTAATTATTACTACTACTGAGCTCCCAAATTTTCCCCATTACATCACTGTCATGTAGTAATATTGTACACTCATATGAATGAATAAATAATTTGTCTGAAAATAGTTGTGAAATAATAGGACATTCCAGAGAAATAAGTTATGTCCTAAACAACACTGCAGTCATGGAGCCGAGCCATTAGTCGAGAGAAAAATGAGTAGCCAAGCACGTACACCAGTTTATTCATCTTCAAGTTTAAAATTGCGAAAAACGAGTAGTGAGAATTTCTGAGAAGCTGACTTGAAATGACTGCAATCCTTTTAAAAGTAAGGTGGCTTTTTTGAAAAGACAAAACCAGACATTAAAAATACAGTAGCCAAATTAAATTTGAAAACATTTTTCATGCCAAGCAGATGTCGTTAGAGCAGGTCAAGGAAGGCTGTTAGCAGAAAGAGTTGAACTCGAGTGCAAACCACAGAGAGCAGCAGCAGCCACTTGTTTCCGTTTATTTCAGCTTCATGTTCTTTGTCTGATGGGATGGACATCAAAGAGAGAACCAGCGTCTGAGACAGAGCGTCGTTGTTTTTTCTTTCATTTTTCTTTCTTTCTTTCATTTTTTTTCTTCATTGCCTATCTCTTTAACTCAGAGGAACATGGAAGCTGGGTGACCCTGGATGATTTATCAAGACATTTCTCTTTTTTTTTCTCCAGTTAAAGTGAATGACTGGTATGTAGAAAGACCCCGGAGAGTAACAGGAGCCCCCCTCACAAGCTATTAGGCCTCCCTCCACCTCCCCCTGTGGAGAGAGGGTGATAAGAGAAAATTGAAAATGAAGAGGAAAGAGAGGGAGACATCTCTGTATCCACAGGCAGACCTCTTGTTCTCCTCCACTATCTCTTCTTCTTTCCCTCCTTTGAGCTTGATTAGCCGCCAAGCTTAAGAGGCTTGTTATCAACTTTGGAGACGATGGAAGTTCATCGGCCGCAGGGCTTGACTGATGGAGACTGGGATGGAGGCTTTTTCTGAGCATGTCTGTGTGGAGGAAATGGCGTATATCTTTTTGACTGATGTGGAGCCTAGGTAAAATGTGGTCAGCTCATTCGTATCCGGGACCGCAGGGACTCCAACATGTCTGCTGGCTGGTTCTCATTCGGTCATGACTTTAGTGCTGATCACAAAAAATGTTATATTTTGCTCAGAGCCCCAGACTTAATTGGGGTTAATTGGCTGTTTTCTTTTGTTTTTTGCTTATTTAAAGAAAAATATTTAGAAAAGAAAAAGTGTGTTCATAATAGATGCAAATGCCCACTTTTGGCTATAAGAGTCCTCTTATTGAATTTCTCCATAGCAATCAGTTAAGTGTTATTTTATCTTATCTCATTCAGAGTGGGGGAGCAAAACTATTCATTCTAAAGTGAGGTGCCCAGATAGGTCCACAGCAGACAAGATAATTTCTCATTACCTTCCTAATAAAAGAAAAAAGGTTAATGTAAATTTTGGTTGGGTTTAGACAAATAAAAATACTTTTACATCATTTATGCCCATCCATCCTCCCTAAAAGATTAAATGATGCTTTAACGAAGTCATACCAACTACTGTCTGTGATTCTAGGAAACAACAGCTGTTACTTCATCACAAGAGGCGGCTAGTTTCAAACAGTTAAGTTACTGCCAATGCCATTGTATTTGTTTTAGATTTACTTTATACTACAGATGTTACATGATGCAAACATCAACGATAGGACAGTTATGTGTAAACTGGGGAAACTGCACTGTGAAAATCTCCATTTCTCGCTTACTGTAAAACGCCCTAGTACAACTCGGAGGGCAGCGACTGTGGATGAGAATTTGGTTGTAGCTAATTTAATTTGATTAGAAAACGTTACATTTTCAATTTTTAAGACAAAGCTCTGAAGTTCATATAACTCTTTGAAGCTCAGTCAACAAACAACAGTCACACGCCATTCTCATAGGTTACAGAACTCAACAGTATTTATTTTGGTGTGTTTTAAAATCTGTTTTTAACTATCTTCACTGTTCAATTCAGTTTTATTTATATAGTGCCAGTTTAATAGCACCGTGTTGCTTTATACTGTAAGGTAAACACCCAACAGTTTTAAAGAGAAACTCCAACAATCAGGTCATATCCTGTGTATGAGTACTAAGTGACAGTGGGATGAAAGAACCTCCTATTAACAGGAAGAAAACTCCAACAGAACCAGTTTCAGGGAGGAGCAAACATTTGCCCAGACTGACTGGGGGTGAGGGGTAAGAAGGATAAAAACAGATTATGGGGGAACATAAGAAGAACTGAAGCAAGCTAACCTAGCTACCTAATTAATTTGGTATCTAACTGATCTTCCTGCATGGTGATTAGCTGTTTACGTCCAATGACTCAGACTGATGGATCAGTGTTTTTTGGATTATGTGGATTTGTGTATGTGCACTGCATTTTGTAAACAATCTGGAAAAATGGGAGAAACAGAGATCCTAAAATACTGGAGAAACCTGGGAAAACAGAAGTGTTGGAAGTTTTTTTGTTTTATTAAAAAGCAACATTCAGCCTGGCAAATCTTGAGAGTTTTTAGGTCATCTGAGAAATATAATCTACATGTCAGGGACTTAATACACTTCCCTCCTACTGAAGCAAGGAAAAGTATCTCATTGTTTTCATTCCTAGTTCTGTTTCTCATAGTTCTATACAAGATACCCAGGTCCAAAGTTGAGACCACTTCAGGATCCACCACCAAACTCTGAGAAAGCCTGTGTCCTCAGAGAGCCTCTTTTAGTTCTGCTTTATGGGCATTATGTGGGACTCAAACATAAATAGTAAAATGTTACTCAAAACCAAACTAAACATTTTCTGTCATAATTACCTCAGACTTTGGTGATTATTTAAGGAAAAATATTACATGTTCAACACAGTCGCCATGTTCATTTTGAAAATGCCAGTGACTCAGCGTGTCCACTTATGTGTCTGGATGAAAACTGAGAACAGACAAACCTGTAATATTTAGTTAGGACTTTAAAACATCATGCATTACTTTAGAAATACTTATAGTAATATGTGTGTAGTTTATTTATTCTTTTTTAATCACTTTGCATAATAATATTCCCAGTTTTATCTTCCCTATTACATATTCTAACCTGCCTCAAGCCAAAGGACAAAACGTGCTGTGAATAGGATCTTCTTTGAATTTGCATCAACTTAAAATCACAGTAAAAATCTTTTATTTTATGAGATAAAAGGGCTTTTCAGCGAGAATCCTCAGATGTAAGACCTTCATTTGGCCACATTTCAAAATCACGACAATCAAGTTATGAATAAAATATGAGAATATATGCAATCAGAAGCAGTATCATTTCCAGTGTATGACCTGATGAACATTGTCGCTTAGTGTTTTTTGGTCCTCTCTATTTAAGTTCATCCTGAATCTGGTTGAGGCCTCAGAGGGCAACAGGACCAATGTAAACATTCCCAGACCTCAAAATCTGTCTGTCTGCTGGGGGTGATGCATCTGTCCGGCCGGTTTGTTTACTGGCCGAAGAATGTTAAGAATATAGGCTTCAGCCTTGCATGCATGTGAGCGTGCAACAGCGTGTCCATGTGACCGTGCACTTAAAATAAAGAGCGTGAGGAGGCCAGGAGGACACATGGGTGGGGCGGGGTCACGAGTTTTGTTTCCTTTTGTATCGTCTTAATGTTTGTAATGATCCAGTGGGATGTGGATCTGGTGAACATTGCACGCTGTTTAGTCTACCAATCACCACGGTGACAACGAGTCTAGGTTTGGGGGTTGGAGGTGGAGGTGACTGTGACGGTGGGGGCTGGTAGGTGGGGGTGGTAAGTGGCGTTGTGGTCCAGGAAGCATACTCACATTTATAAAAATACACCCAATATGCAGCAGCAGAGAGAAGTTGTCCTAGAACTGCGACATTGTAAGTTTGCTTTTTGACGTCGCCATCCACAGTAAGTGACATTACATTAAATTTAATGATGACGGCATACAGCCCTGTTTCACTACAAACCAAAGGACATGGCAATAGGGTTATTCAATGTATCCTTTCATCCTTTATCAAGGTATAAGAAATGCAAATATGGTGGATGCTTGTGAACAATTTTCAAGCTACTACAGCTGTTTTTTACCGGTTGATTAGATTGTTAAGGCTGAGAGGGTGTTTTGAAAATCACTTTTTAAGACCTTAAAGCACGATTAAGGCATAAATATCCTCAAACAAACCAGCAATGTAACATGGAGTCTTTAAAAACTAAAGTGGAGTTAAGGAAAACAGAGCGATGGACTCGGTTATGGGCTACTTTACTATAGATTCACAAAATATCACTTCACCAAGGAAAATGTGGACTGTGCGTCTCCAACAAAACCCCTCTATAAATGCATACACCACACACACACACATACACACACACACACACATTAGCACCCCCAGAGCTGCTCTGGACAGTTTAAACTCCGGCAGACTGGGAAAGGTAATTCTGGTGAGCCTGCACTCTTACCGTAACGCACATTGACTCTCAGATCTCTGGAAACATTAGAGTTGTATTGGATGTAATACACATGTAACCAAAGCCTGGATTGGTTTGAATTGCTACTTTTGATTTGTATTACATTAACCTGACTATAAATACTTATTAAAGAGAGTAACGACAAATATGCAATCTCACAGTTTTAGAGGGATCTGAGACCGCCAAGATTAAACTGTGAAAACTTGTTAGAAATCTGCATAAGAGTCGATCATTGCACTGTGATGCATTGAACACAATCTTCATCAACCCTGACTGGTGCGCTCCATATCCAAAACTGGAGCCGAGAAACATTTATGTTTAAATAAATGCTGATCAGTCTTTTGAGAATCAAATAAAAATGAAATGGAAACTGAGAAATTATAGATACATTTTATTCATTGCTATCAAATCAATTAATAATAACATGATTTCATTTCACCTAGTTACATAAAAATGTACTTTTTAATAACCAGTTTAAATAAAATCAAACAAAACCGTATTACAATCAAGAGAAATCCAATAAATATCAAATATTTTAATTACAATTTTGTGAACCAGTAACGTAAAAAAAAAAAAGTGCAGCTCCAGCTAATATTAAAATGTGTTTATTGTCTTTTTAAACTAAATTAATTAATTAACCGTCCTAGCCCTGGGATGAAACAAGACTTCAAGAAATGCTGTCAGACGCACCAAAAAAGAGAGACAGACATCTACACAAGAGTTATAGATCTTATTCACTCTTTCAATGAACCTTGAGATGCACTTAGAGGTTGTTTGCAGCGGCTATATATCAAGGCTAACAACAGTGTAGATCCTCTTCAAGGCAGCATGGTATGAGATTGACTCCCATTGCTGCCCACTAGTGGACGTAAAAACGAAAAAGAAGGCCAAAGTAGGCTTTAGCATATTCAGTGCTACTGTTTAAGGACCCAGGCCTCAAAATGATTTAAGGTAAAATTAAGGTAGATGATTAAGGTGATTAAAAATCTACAAAAAATAATTATTTAAGCATTAATGACGATAACATCAATAAATGTGCAATAGAAACTTGTTTTAAGACAGAATCATTTATTTGGAATAATTTATTTTGTTTATTTGGAAGAAAAAAAGCTAGAAAAGAAAAAGGGTTTAAGTGAAAACAGATTCTGTTACTATTTAGTAGGCATATCGTGTAGTCTTCAGTCCTCAGCGTTGCCGTTCTGTGTTTCCTGAGTGTTAAAGCCCCCGCCCAATCTGAATGACAAGGTTCAGTAATCAAAGAATTAGTTAACCTTACCTCCCTTTCATTGAACTCCTCTCTGCTGCTACACCTCCCACCTCTGCCTTCTCTCATTTGTCTCTGTGTCACAGGCAAATACATGCATCTACATGTACGTTCACAGCACGGCCACACTTGTAAATTTAATTCAAACAACTTTGCAATAGATGAAGAAGTCTAGAAAATTGATATAACAGGCAGAAGTTACTTCTTCTTCTTCTTTCTTTGCCTAATCACTTCTCGTTTTTATCTGCTAGTACAATCACCTGTTGTTTCTTTAGGTTAGATTTAAAAATGCATCTATCTGTTTCTTAGCTACTATTCTATGAATCGTAATATGAACAATACCTGAAACCAGCCCACGCCCATAAATGTAGCTCTGACCGTTGATTTAACACACTGCTGTTTTCACTCTGAATGGTTAAGGGAGGAGGTCAGGGTGGCCGATCAGGTGCAACTAGTTACTTAAACACTGGAGACTGTTGTCGAGTTTCATGTTACTTTGAGTCATGTAGATGAACTTATCTAAATTATGATTATAGGTAGGTAACAAGTTTAGGGGATCAGAGTGAAACAAAAACAATTTCTTTCAGATTTATTGATTTTCTGTAGGAGATGATGGTGGTGAAAGACACTGATCCAATATTTAAATCCTATAACATTAAAATACAAAATTTATTTCAATATTATTTCAAAAAAATATCCTTTTTTTTTTTAATGTAATCAAATATTTTTTATTTCAATTGTTTCACAATTTCTGTTTCCTGTGTTAGTCATGAACTCACAATTAATATTTCAACATTTTTTCAGTCGGTCTGTGTGTGTGTACAGACTCCAGTACAAAGAGCAAATATAATGATGCACTGTATTTTTAAAAAGAATAACCCTTTATTGTCACTGTACATGCAAAACAAAATTGTGCTTTTTGCATTTTTTTGTAGATTTATATCATATTTAATATGACGTAAGTGATGTAGTCTTCAGACTTTAGTATCATGAGAAAACACTCACAATTGTCTTTTTCTTTGCTTTTTAGTCCTAAACAGGTGAAATTTTGCTGGTGTTCTCTTTTACTTGGAAAAGGATGTCAACTCAGATATCACATTTCACAACAGATGGCACACGTTCTGAAGAGAAGATACAAAAAACACTTTCAAAGAAGAAAGTAGTATAAAAGCTGTGGCTTCCTATCAGAGGAACTGCTGGAGCATCGAGTCTCAACCCAAACCTGATTATCTCAGGCCATTTAAGACACCGTGAAAACCACCACACACACACACATTCACAGCCCACTGATTTTAATAGACATTGAGACATTGAGATAATTCTTGCCCTGCAAGCCCCTTTGCCCCCGTTACCTCCTCTACACACACTCCTGCCGCATCATCACCAGCCTCTACCTATCCGTCTCTCCCTATCAGCTGCTCCCTGCTGCCGTTGTTTTGAGAGGTCAGAGCTGTTTGTTTGCTCGGAGGCCCATCGTCTGATAGCACGTCGGACTACGCCTCCCCCTCCTGCCTCATCTTAACCTTAGCTGTTATCAGCCGACTCCCCGGGCAACTCCAACCTTGTCTTTTAAAAGGAACACTTCCCCAGGAAATTATAGAGAGACCTGGGCAGATAGACTAGGTCTCTATCTCTTATGGTGGAAACCCCAGGACAGACTGGATGACACTTGGCAGCTTCAGGCTGATTCCAGTTTGTCCAGGTTCAAATCCGTCTCATGACCTCTGATCGCCATCTCAGGTTCTGCCCTCCAAGGAGTCACTGATTGAGCATAACTGAAGATTATCTGTAGCCTTGGTTTTTACTAGATAACAAGTAGCCTCTCCAGCCCCGGTGGTTGCTCGGGCAGACAGATTATTATAGTCCATACTTGGATTTCATTGTGACAGCAACCTCTATTTGCCACAGTCATTAGAAAAGGAGAACGTGAGACCAACTTGTCAAGCCACAAAATTACTTTGAAAGAGAGTAGTGCTGGGCAGGTCGGGACTGTAGTGTTTGTTTGTAGTTTCTTTGAACCAAGAGTGTTCATTAAATCCCAAAGATGACATGTTATTATTTGGATGTGCTTAGAAGTGATTTCATTTTGGGGTCAGCCTTAATCCAAGATTTTTTATATTCTATTTATTTAACTCTGTTAGACAGAGCAACATTGGCCATCTTACATCATATCTTCACAATATTATGCTGAATAAATAAAAACTGAGAGACACTGTCTTGAGGTTCTTAAGAAAATATCCCAGGTGATGCAGATCTAGACATTTTCTACATTGTTGTTTATTTTTATAGCAGCAATGACATAGAAAGTTTTAAATTTAAATGCAATGCTAATTTTCTAATTATGCATGTGCCTAAAACTAAACAGCTACAAGAGCTGATGTGAGGAAACAAGATCCTCCTCTGGTGAGGATGAATCTCAGAACCTCGTGGTGTTATCAGTGGTTAGCGTTGAATGCTTCCACCACTTGATCCAGAATGAGATATCTTTCCAGTAACATTTACATTTAACATTTTTACAGTCATAGTGTCTTTTTTTTCTCTTCACCTTCCCTGCAGTGCCTCTGTGACGCTGACATTATTTGTATTTATTTTGTTATTACTATGAAACTGCGTATAAACATTCATGTGTACCGTACATAGATGCCTGCTCGTTTTTTGTTATTTCTTAACCATCAGCCGGTAGAAAATATTTTACAGCAAACACTTTTTAACCGACGACCCGTGAAAACGTTTCCATTATCTTCAGCTTGTGCAACTCTCTGGGAAACTATTACACACAAATTGATGACATTACCTGAAAGGCCTCTTCAGAGCCCTGTAAAGAACATTATACCCGCTAAATCAGGGGTGTTAAACATAAGGCCCGAGGACCGGAATCAGCCTGGCAAAGAATCCAATCTGTCCCACTGGCAGACTTTGGAAATTGTGAAGGAGGGCCTAAATTTTGGACTTTTAACTGTGCTTTCATGTTTTACAGTCATATTACTCCAAATTAATTAAGTAAACAATTTGTATGAATAAATTAATAGATGCTATTGAAATGGGTTCACAATATAAAAAAAAATCTGTGAACTAAAATAAACTTTTTCCTTTATCATTACAGGACAGAAATTCAAGTCAAGTCAAGCCTTTATTGTCACTTCAACCATATACAGTTGTACACAGTGGAGCAAAACAACGTTCCTCCAGGGCCAAGGTGCTACATGCAACATAAATTTACAACATAGATTAACAGAAAAACACTAACCTAGCTAACTAAAGACAGGACAAACTGACCTAACATAAATTACAAAATAAATGTAAATTAACAAAAGGCTAACTATCTAACTGAAACTAACTATCTAACTAGGTGGGTAGTGCAAAGGAAACAGTAAACATACTTGGTATGTAGGTAGTGCAAAAAGGAACAGTAAACATAAAAAATTGTACCTATTTATCTTATATTAAGATATGTAAGGGATTAAATGTGTAGTTAAACTTCTTTACACTGACAGGGGATTTTCACTTGTTCGGCCAACCTGAGATCCAAGTATGTCTGGCCCATAATTTAATCTAAATATTGGACGATTCAAATCATCTTAATGTAATCTTTAAATTAGGAGCACAAGATCTGCAAACTCTAAAAAGTGCCAGTGCAACAAAAATATTTCAGTCTGTTCCCAATAAAACTGTAAAAATCCAGCAGTTCCAGGAATTTTGTATAATAAAAGAAAAGACCAAATCCAAAAGAGCCCTTGCAAAGTAAAAGAAAATCACCAGCAAGTGAAAGCTCGAAGGCTTTTGGCTAAAATAGAAACCAGTGCATGCTAGAATAAAAGTAATTTTCTTAAGTTTTGTCTGATGTTTGCCCATTTATTCAATATTTTGCAACATAAACAATGACTCTCTGACATAAATCCCCTTTCTGGGGCTCAGAAACCTCTCCCTCGCTACAGCGCAGAGTCATCTGGCTTGTCACAACTAGATGTGCAACCATCCGTGTGGCCTTAAGGGAAAATGAAGGGGGGAAAAACTGTGATAAAATTACTCCCCCAACACTGGATCAAACCCTGCAGAGAGGGGAACACCAACCACCTGATTAGGGAACACGGAGGAAATGAGAGAAGCAAAAAGGTCCATTCTCTTCAGGAGTGGGAGGGGAAAAACTTGGAAGAAAGAATGGGAGGGGATGAACAGAGGGGAGTTGTAAGTGGGATAAGTTGTCTACATATGGGTGTGTGTGTATGTAGGGGGAAGTATGGGGTGTGTGGGGTTAAAGTCACAGATTTTAAATCAGTTCTTTGGCCTTTAACGGGCGCAACAGAAGCCCAGTATGAGAGAGCAGAACAAAGAGGGCAGCACTGCCCTCAACCAATTAACATTCCTGCAGCCTTTATGAGCCGCCTGGACCCGCCCCTTCACTCACACCTCATAAAAGTCACAAACATCAATTCTTGCAAACCATAACTGTCATTATAATCCCATTAAAAACAAACCACTGAGCAATTTACAGTGAACACCAGGGCCACGTTTGCCAGGAGTGGGGAAGGATTGCCCCTGCTGGAACACAAATGGGACTAAACAAGTGGGAAAGTTTATTGAGAGTAATTTGACAAAATATGACATGATAGAGACTCCATAACTGAAACAAAAGGAGCTAAAGCGCTACTTGTTCGTCCTCCTTTGAATGTACTGGGTCTTGGCAAGCACTGAGGTGACCACGCGGTGCAGATGTCACAAGTTTCAAGCTGAATCGATCAATTTTGGACACTTTTAGAGCAAGAAAAGACCAAAACAAGCTGCTAAATACAAGTTAAAATGCCCCTGTGATGCATTTTCGTGTAACATTCTCTCTGTTTTACGGCTGTCATGATTCAGTTCTGTTTATTGACTTTTGAGAAAAATCATCTGTCTCTTTGGCTGCTGAATTGTCCAGCTTGTCCTGTGAAGTTAAAACCAAAACAACAAGTTTAAGGATACTGAAACACTCATTAATGATTTCAGGAGCTGTAAATAAAGGCTTCCAAAATACAGAGTAGCAACATTTTTTCTTCACTGTGTACAGATAGTAATAATAGCACAGATCTATAACCTGCTAAAGTCAGGTGGTTTAGCCATAAGGCCTTTAAATGGATAATATGACAACAAAAAAAGTGCTTTTAAAGCCAAAATAACAGGATTATAGAGACTAAAAGGTTTTCAGGATCCATGAAACACCTGTTCATGCTCAGCTCAAGGCAGAGAAAGCCTACATTTAAAACAAAATGCTAACTTGATAACGGTGTTAACTATGACAGTGTAGAAGCCCATTATCAGGCTTCAGAAGGGGGAAATTGCACTAAGACTTAGACACACAAAAAAAGGAAACTTGCTGTCAAAATTATGAGGTAATTCAAACCATTCATTTTAATCCGCGTATCCAACTCAGAGTTGCAGGCATGAGATAATTTATAAATACAATCTTTGATCTTGTAAGTAAAATTATATGATGTCTGTAGGAAAGGTCTGAAGGAAAGCAACTATTTAGTTGAAATTCATAATATTGAAGTGTTTATAATAATATTGCATTTTTTTTCCTGTAGATAAGCCAAATTATTCTATTCTAAACTTTCTCTTTATTCCTAATTAACCCACTAACACTGATAAAACTACTAGTATTTCTCTTCATTTCTGACTTCCACAACTTTGCAGAGGTAAAACAATGGTTTATCAACTACACTGAAATATCTCATTTTGTGTTGTGTTTTTATGAGTTGTTTCTCCTCCTGTTCACACAGGTGGCACAGCCAGTTCGGGGATGCTGTAGTCAGTCTGATCCTGTGTGACCCACTTTGATCTCAACCTTAACAAGCTGTTGGACTCATTGTAAAGAGTTTGACTCCCTCTAGTGGCCGTGTCACATTTTTACAAGCGTTTAAAGGAGCCCGTGTTCCCTTCCTGTGCAGTGTGCCTGTAACCTTAGGCGCAGGGGAAATTCAGAGAATTAGATGCTTTCTGAACCTACTGCAGTTACTTGTATTGGTGATAAATGCAAAAATGAATAAATAAAACCTCCAGGCTCTCTTTTTATTTCAGTGCTATTTACGTTTATTTAATTGCAAACGGGATTTAAAAAAATAGCTACATGGAAATACAGTTTTCAGTTCATTATACAATTTTTTTTATTTACTGAATCCCAGTGTTCATTATGACCGGAGATTATGACGTGTTGAATGCAACCATTAGTGTTGTGGACAGAGACTCACAGAGGAAAATTACTATTAAAATACAAGACAAAAGAGTCATATATTTTTATTAAAAGATTTCAGTAATACTTTAGTCAGGAGGCTAAGATCCCATTTCCCTTTAATAGTCATATTTACAGAGACATTTCTGTGGAAAACGTCACTAACACCCCACGCAGATGATGGTTTATTAAATAACTGGAACCCCTGGCGATGATGAAGAGCGGAGAGGTTATGTGTTTTTGGCGCTGACCATAATAACTGAAACGTCCCTTCTATTCATCTCTCTGGACATCTGACACCAGCTGCAGGAGCAACAGAAGGTCGAAATCACACAATCCCGACACATGGTGCCCTGCAGATAAAATACAGACATGTTTGGTTAATAAGCAGCTAATCTGAACAGGTTTTTAACATTAATTTTCAAATGATGTTTCCTGCGAAAAGAGATGAGTGTGTATTTTGCTGTGCAGTTACAGTTTAGCTGTGTTTTAGCAGTTTGTTCTGCTTTTTTTAACCTTTTCCCTTTCACCATGTTATTCTTTCTTAGGGTGAGTTTTCTACAGTTCTTAATAATTATGCTATCAACAAATGAATGTAACGGCAATGGAGTGTTTACATTTACCATACTCGTTAATAAAAGTCATCAATCAGCACCATCCAATCCACCTTGCTGCAGCTGACTGAATATGAACAAAGAGAATAACCCTGCACACTTCAACATCCAGCTGTTTGTTGGGGTCATGGGCTATTCCAAGACTTTTTTATGCTTTTTTTCTTCTACTCATTCTGCTCAGGATAATCTTTGTAATGCTTTGAGACACACTCTTGCCCTTTTTATATTCCTGAAAATATTCTTTCTGTCTCTGAACATAGAAAACTGTTTCGCAGCTTCTAATTTTCTTGCTATCTGTCAGATTGATTTGTTTAGTTTTTGTAGCTTTTATCTATTAACATCCATCAGGTCCGCAGTGACCTTTTCAAGGTTAGGTTCTTATTTAACAAATATTATAGTTTCTATTATATTATAGTTTATAAAACTAAACTTATTTGGCTAAACATAATTCTAACTCCAAGAGAGTTACTAGTGATTTATTGAAAGGTCACCTGCTGCTTAATTTAAAGAAAAAAATCTCTCAAATGAAGACTGAGAATCTTCTTTATTTAATTATATCGGTCCATCCATTTCTACATGTTTTATACTAACTGTAAACAAAAAAAACAAAAAAAAATTGCCCTTACTCTGATGCCATAGCGCTGTCGCATGTTGACCCGCATGGACATGGTGATTGCCGGGATGAGGCCGCTGAAAATCTCCAGCAGGGGGAGACAGAGCGGCTCACCATACCTTCTGGAAGTTCTGCAGGCAAAGCAGGGCAAGCACCAGAAAGCAAAACAGCCTGAAACAAGCAAAAATAAAAATAAAAACAAATAGTATGGACTGTGAAACCAAGGAAACAGTCAACTACAGACACTCACTTGAAATCCTGAAATACTTAATAAAGAAAACAGGACAATAAACAGTGCAACTTTTGTAGATTGTGTCAGCAAGAAGTCTGATTAAAATCTATTTAAGGAAGTAGCATTATTTTTGTAATTAACCTGAAAATGAAATGTCTTATAGTTCCGCTATCATTATTTTGGTTTGGCCATTTACGCGATAATATAAAAGAAATTACTTGAATAAAATCCAACATAGTAATGGTGAAACAATAAAAGGACACAATAATTTAACATAGAAAAGAAAAGAAAGTGTAGCATAGATGTGCTCTTAAACTTTATTATTTTATATATATATATATATGTGTGTGTGTGTGTGTGTGTGTGCGTGTGTGTGTGTGCTAGTAGTTGCCTGTGAGTATGTACACGTTTTGGTTTTGATTTTGATTTTAAAATAACACCCAAGCATGACGGAAATACATTTATCTT
>VUQR01007966.1:21940-32108 GCA_015108515.1 Hemichromis elongatus | reverse complement strand
GGGGGTAGCTATCTGTATGACCTCGTGCCCTCTGAACTGAACTAAAAAGCTCTGAGCTGAAGAAGAGGAGGCCAAGTTATATGACCCAACGCTCGCGCCAAACACTTCACGTCGAAAAACAACAATGTATGTCTTATCTTACTTTATGTGTTTGTTATGATTTCCATTGAGAGTGGTCATTCATTCTATTGTGAGAACAAGTGAGTAACTGGCGTAAGTGGATGAGTCAAAGATGCGGGCGTGACGCCAAAGCGCTGGCGCTGTCCTCATCACAGCTCCACATCTTTCTGGTTTTCAGTAACACTGACATTCTGATGAAACAGCGATGCGCATGTCCGGAGGGAGGCAGGGAGAGGATTTTAATATTGCATGCAAAGATACGCCCTGTATCGGTTATTACAGGCAGCCAACTGAGTGGGCGGCTGGGCTGGAGGAACCAGTAGGAGCCCAATCCAACAATAGGTTGCCTAATGAGGCTTTATTTTGTAAAGACTGTGTTTATGCAGTATACATTTACTTCATGAACTGAACTGTAGCTCTGGGAACACGGAGTGTAACAAGTTTACCAGACCACAAAAAATGTAAATATTTTTATTTCAAAAATTTCTTTAAAGCTAAATCATTTTATAGTTATTTATTAGGCAAATAACTAGCTGAATACAGGTTTTATACCCAAATGAACACTGGGAAAGTTTTATCTGGGAAGTAAGAAATTAATCGAGAATAACATTCAACCACTAAAATGTATTTTTCTTTTTAGGATTTCAAGTAAATAATAATCAATCGGTTTACTTTTTTTTGTAGAACAGTACTTTTGAAAAGTCAAACGATAACAACAATAATTATATTTTAGCATTACAAATATAATTGTGATATAATTAAACCTTTACAGAAACATGAATATTATTTTTCATAATGACAAATACTCTTAATGTTGGGCAGCTGTGGAGTAAACCTTACATTAGGTGGTGGTCAATAAATTTGCATTTTCTCACTCATTTTACACTCCACTGATTAAAACTGTGGTCAGTTCAGTAGCAGAGGGTGTGGTAATCAGATTCAGCTGCTTGGTGTTGAATCAACAACAGGTGCACTAGAGGAGCAACAGTGAGACAATCCCCAAAACAGGAATGTTTTACAGGTGGAGGCCATTGACATTTTCCCCTCCTCATCATTACTGATTGTTTTTTCACTAGCTTTGCATTTCGCTGGGGTCAGTGCCACTACTTGTAGCATGAGGTGATACTTGGACCCTACAGAGGTTGGTTGCACAGAGAATCCAACTCCTCTAGGATGGCACATAAATACATGCGATTGCCAGGTTTGTTGTACCTCCCAGCACAGACAAGCAGCTACAGTAGGAGAGCTAGACTGGGCCGTAGAAGGCCCTTAACCCATCAGCAGGACTGGTATCTGCTGCTTTGTCCAAGTAGGAACAGGAACATTGCCAGATTTACTATATGATCAGGTGTAAATGTCCCTGACCAAACAATAAGACACAGAATTAATGAGGGTGGGTTGAGGGCCCAACTCTAGTAGTGGACCTTAGAGCACCATGGAGCCCAGTTGGCATTTGCCATAGAATGCCAGAATTGGCAGGTCCACCACTGGTATTGATCAAAAGCTGGAATCATGCTTTAAATACAGTTGATTATTCCTACGTCCTATTACCTTAGCATTAACAGTGTGTATGCATGTGAGAGAAGAAAGAGATACTTGCTGTGTACTCTGGTTTCACTCTGGTTGTAGGTGTAGAAAAAAAAAAGATAGCGAAACATCTGCCCCTGGGCCTATCACGGAGTTGTTACACCAGTGCAGGCAGCCACGTTATTTTGTCCAGGAAGCTGACTGAAATCTGGCAAGTCAGGTTTTAATCCTTTTTCAACACAAAGACTAGTAAAGAATGAAAACATGTCAACCTGGTTTTCTCATCAGGAAAGTTTTCACTAGTACCGTACGTATTTTAAAACAAGTAGCAAGTAGTAGTAGTAAGATCTGATTGTCTTCTTATGCCAGATAGGTCAGCTGTTTTCAGATTGCGAATAGTTTGTAAGAAGGGAGATATCCTCTGGATGAGCTCCTATCAGTTTTTATCCTGAGAACTGCATTAACTGGTACCTTTCTAACAGAAAAATCTGTCCTTATATAAAAAAAATATATATTGATTATCCTTTGATAAGCCTCTCATATTCCCAGAGAGAAACAGATGCACAAAGCTGTGGTGAGTAGATTTGCAGGAATGCCGTCATCGAAGTTGTTTGTTTTAACCAAATATTTGTGCTGCTCTTCCTGGAATGACCGTTAATGGAATGAACTGACTACATCTTTCGTCGTAGATCAATGCATTGTTCGGAGATTATCTGTCGAACTCTCCACTCCGATAAATGCATTTTTGTGATGACTTGATGTCTGGTTCTCAGTACAAGTTTAAGGTCACTCTTTTGAGGATGCCAGTGTTTACGTTTTGGACTGAGAAGAAAGATGGTTTGAAAGAGGAGTCACAAAGCCTGTCTATGTCCACTGTGAACGGCCATCATTGAACAGAGGGGGTGGCTTACGACACCAACTGTCTGCCACCAACAATGCAATCTTGACATCCCTTCCCAGGTGCCTCAAAGCCCACTCGCATCTTGCCTCAAGGGACCTTAATAGGTCACATGATAGGGTTAGGCAAAGTCTCACTGTGGTTTTACCTGAAACCTCTGATGATAATCACCCATGCCTTTTGTTCACATCTTAGCTTATATCATTAGGCACATTATCAGCAGTGGGTCAACAATCCTCTAGTGGGTGGAACCCCCCCCCCCCAATAGGTTTAAAATACCTGGGACTCTCCAAAATTTGCTTTTAGAACTTAGGAAGCCTCTTAGATGAGACGGGAAACATCTTCACGAAACTTAAAGAAGTGCAGTCACTTTGTTTCCAATTGTCGATAAGAAATAACACAGCACTGCAATTCATTTTAAACCTGTTAAGCCACTTTGAAGTTTAATTCTTTCCGATGTTTTGTTGACCTGTTTAAAATAGCGATTAATTTAAACATCAGAGCTGTAGCTTACAGTAAAACATGATGAAAGTTTCATAGGGTTACTGCTATATTATTCACATGATGTCATATTAAATTGCAGATTAACTTGTTGTTTTGTCCACTATCTGATATGTAACAGAAATCTGAATGCTGCCTTACTAGTGAAGAGTATGGCATGAAGTAAAACAAACTGACTTTAAAGTGAATTTTCAGTCCATACATTAAACTGAACATCTAAGAATTCTGGCTTATGAGTAAATGTATGTTTTCTGTTAAGTGGAAATGGACTTCCACGGGGTCTTAGCTAGCATAAGAAAGCATTTTCTCATTTTAACTAACAATACAAACAGCTGTTGCATGTAACCTTAAATCATCAACAAGCCTTTAAGGGTCAGAAATACTAAACATGATGCCGCATTCCAATTCAGTGTTGTGGGGGTGCTGGAGCGTATCTCAGCGGCCGTGGCGTGAGAAGAAGAGTACACCCTGGACAGGCTATCAGTCTGTCACAGGGCTAACACAGAGAAACAGACAACAATTCACACATAAAATAACAAAAGGACTGAAAATTAAACGAATGAAGGACTGGAGACAGGCAGGCAGCAAAAATGAGGAAAAGGATAATAACAGAAGACAAAGTAAATCATGCCAAAGAATCACTTACAAGTATATTTAAAATGACAAAAATGACAATAGCTGCCTTTGATGCTCTGCTGGACTCCATAATAGATAGACCTGGCACTGAAAATTGAAAACACTACATGCAAGATTACAGTATGTACAGTATGCTGTAGTTGGAGTTTACACCACCCAGATGATCAAGTAAACTTATCATCTTTGCCCTTCCCCAGATATGTCAGAGACACAAATCCTCTCAAGAACAATAAGCGACCGTGCACCTGTGTCAAAAAAAAACAAAAAACTCCAATGAACGTTAACCACCAGATGGCGCTTTAACACATCTCTGCTAAAGGACCAAGACTTAATGTTCAAAGAGTGAGTGGAAATCCTTCATAGAAACAGATGCTTCTCCAGAATGCAGGTGGGCCAAATTAATAACATAAATCTAGTTTCATAATTACCCTCACATATGTACAGTTGCATATTTATATAATTCTCTTTATTTATTTAGAAAGTGAATTAAAATTGTAGTTCTCCAGAGGCCTGTTAACGAACTAATCATTTGATTCAGGTGTATTGACCCAGGGTGATATCTAAAACCTGCAGGACACCAGCACCCGAGGTCTGGAGTTGTCCAACCCCGCTTTCAAGCTGTATCATATCTTGGCTCAAGATAAACCAGAATTAAGTCAGAATTTAATCCCGATATGTGGCGCTGACAACTCATAATTTGTTAAGAACTTCCAGTTAAAATTGATGATCATATCTAAACTCAGGATCAGCCTAACTCTCCCTAACTCAGTACAGAAACTGCACTACATGACATAAGTAAGTACAAAAATTCTCTGCAGCTTAGATACATTGATGCATGTGCTCATATACTGAGGGATCTGGAGACGCCTTCATAACAATGTCTACAATAAATATCTGTAAATGTTTACAGAATACACTACACAGGTAAAAAAATTACACATAATGGGACTTGGAGACTCGTTTACATGAATATCCTGTGTTATAGAAAACGTATCCCACATACTGAACACCATTCAGGGTGGCTTGGACCTCTTCCACATCCAGGGAGGGCGTGCAGGGCCCTTTTCTTGGGTCATGCCAGGGGGGGCCTCTGGCTCTCTGGGACTCTTTCACTTTGGCCGTGGGCACCCCCATCTCTGGCTTCCCTCATTCTCCTGCTGGGATAGACAGGCAGTTGTGTGGCCTCAGGTCTTGTGTACTCTTGGGGGATGCGTATGGCCCAGATCTCCTAGATCTATCTCCTCTGTCTGCCTCTGGCTCCTGGGGGTTATTGTGGATTCCTACCCTCATTTTCAAGTACATTTTGTGACAAAGACACCTACAGACACTTACTGTCTCTCACGCACACTGTGCATCTTCATCTGTGCATTTTCATAATCCTATGTTCCATGTTTTTTTCCCTTTTTTTCTTCTTACAGGTGCATTAGTTGGCGATACATCGCACTTTTCCATTTGTGCTTTATCCTTTTGTTATGTTTGTTTTGTTGTTTTGCCAGACAGGACAGGAGTTAAAAAAAACATCTCACAGTGTAAGCACCTTGTCAGGATCATACACCCTTGGAAAAGCTTCCTTCAAACATCGAACAGCTGAATTAAGCAAAATATCAATATCAGTAAACTAACCCATGCTTTTGCCTGTCGCCAAATTAATTTCTGCCATTAATACTTTTATTACTACAGGCCAAAATATAATGCTCATATTCAAAATAAAATTTTAAAAAAGAAGAAAACAATAAAAGAAGTGGCATCCAGTGTGGTCCTTTGCTGCTACAACTCATCTGTTTCTTCAAGGTTTCACTCATTCAGACCTGCTCTTCTGCATAACTTGATTGTAACAAATGGTTATTCCACTTACTGTTGCCTTCCAATTACCTTCAGGCAGTCTGGTGAGACTCCTCTGATCTCCAGCTTCAACAAGAAATTATTCCCCAGAGATATAGATTTTTTTCTGTTTTTTTGGATCATTCTCTGTAAGCATTGAAACAATTGTGAGGGGGAAATCCCAGTGGATCAACGTTTTCTAAAATACAGTCAAATATATAAGGAGTTGTGTTACATTTTTACACTTTTATATACCTGTATGTTTACCATCTCTTAACAGTGTGCTGTATGAACACATGGAAATAAGAACATGTCATGCGCATTTTACTTAATTTTATTGACAAAAAATGTAAAGAACAGTGTTTGGATTTTTGCGTAAGTTTAGCTGTTTAAAATTCTCGGTATGCCAGATAAAAATAAAATAACATCTTGATTAGAAGTGTGTGAGATTACACAAAAACACACTTTTAATGCCCCTTTTAAACTCAAGTTAAAGTATTCTTTGGCGTTAAGTGGTCATTATAAACATTTGGTGTGAAGTATTTTTTTACATTTAAAATAATGTTTAAAAAGCACAATTTAAGATAGTTAATAATAGTTTAATTACATAAAAAAAGAGTTTTCATTTATTTCATTTTAGTTTGCTAACTTTAATGAGCTTGGAAGGCTACAGTTGTGCTACAACACTCAGTAAAGAGATGAATATTTCTATTTACGCTAATCTTTCTCAAAACGGCTTCAGTTTGAAGTGTACTGTGCTACTAACTCCCAATGAGGATGGTGGTTTATTCAAATGTCTAACAGCCTCAGACATAATCATGAGCAAAGGAAGAGGTTACAAGTTTTTAGTAGCAACCATAACGACTGGGAGCTTTCGTTTCTTCATCTCTCTGGACATCTGACACCAGACACAGGCCATACAGAATGTCGAAAGCACGCAATCATTACACATGGTGCCCTAAAAACGAAACACAGTGACGTTTGGTCAGCAAGTGGCTAACCAGATCAGTTTTTTTTATCTTAATATGTAAAAGGTGAAAGGCCCCAGTAGCTTAGGTAAGAAATATTCTTAAGCACCCTTTTCCTGAGTTTATCAATAAAGAGCTGATTATAAAACACTGATCTATATAAATTATTCAGACAGTTGAAACAAACTAATTTCAAAAATATTAGTGCAACAGATAACTGAATGGCTGAGGGCTAGGTGAAAGATATATACATAAAAAAAAGTCAAATTCTGGCCTTACTCTGATGCCATAGCGTTGTCGCATGGAGACCCTCATGGACATGGTGGCCGGCGGGATGGGGCCAAACCAGTCGGCCAGAGGGAGACAGAGATTTTCCCCGTAGGCACTCGAAGTTTTACACGCAAAGCAGGGTAAGCACCAGTAAGCAAAACAGCCTTAAAAATGAGAAATATTAAGCACAGTGCGTTAGCAGTGAATTAGTACTTGCTGTGGTATGGATATAAATCAGAGACACTTACACTCTGGCACATCCTCAAAGAAGTCACAAATCCCAGATGACCATTCGTCCGTCTGTTGAACATAAACCACAGGCTGAGGCTGTGTGATGACCATCGTATTTGACATGATGGAGTCTAAAGGAGGAACCAGGTTTAATGTTCATAAGATCACAAGGTTAAGCACTACAAAGGTGAGGCTCCTGTGAAACAGAGCAGCCACAAACTTTAATTAAGCATTATTTTTGACTACAGCTAACCACACCTGAACAGTGCATTTTACACCTGACAATATAATCAGATATTTCAGTTACTTCAAACTTATACAGATAATCACAAAGACAGATTTGAAAACTAAAATGTTGTTTGCCCAAATGAAATAATCCCTGTATAATAATAATACATTTACACTTGAAAAAAAGGTTAAGTTTTCTAATCAGCCAATAATATGGCAACAACTCAGTGCATACACAATGCTCCTTTCAAAAGGAGCGTGTGGTGCCAATTGTATACACAATCAACATGACATAACCAAGCATCAAAATAAGGAAGAAATATGATCTAAGTGACCTCAAATGTGGCGTGGCACTTCTTAGTGTTTCGGAAAATGCTGATTTGCTTTGATCCAAAAATAGAGAGAAAATATCTATTGAGCAGCATTTTTCTGGGTGAAAATGCCTTGATAATATCAGAGCTCAGAGGAGAATGGACAGACTACTTTGAGCTAAAAAAGCAACACATCCCGACACGCACACATGCATGCACACTGATACTGATACGCCCTCACCACCACCCTCCCTTCCCCGAATCCAACGCCTCCTCCCATGCTTACCTCCCACCCGGCGTGGACAGCGTCTCAGCTGGAGTCACGATCGCGAGATCGCAGCGTCCCAGATGCAGCTGTGCACATTGGCATACCCCTCTATGTTGCTTGTCTGTGTTTCATGTTGTGATAGTGCGATGATGTCTGTGCTTCTTTATGTGCTATGGAGTTTTTTCTCCTCATACTGACGCCCTTTTTGGGGATCATTATGAGCAGAAATTATTTTTTTTCTCCTGAACTGCCCTTATGTGTTACATATTTCATAGTTTTTCCTTTATGCTACCTAGCCTGACCTGTCTCCCCAATGTGAAGTTTGTATATTGTATGTACGGTCAACTAGGTCTGTCGTCTCAGTTGCAGGCAACTGCAACCGACAAATAAAAGCATTTATCCAATCCAATCCAACAGTAAGTTAAATAACCACTCACTACAACCTAAGGATCTTCAGGATCTCTGAACATGTCGAACCTTTAAGCAAATAGGCTACAAGAGCAAGGAGACCACACTGGCTGCCCCTATAGCAGCAAAGATCCGGCTCACTGAAGCAGGACAATAGAGAATTGGAAAAATGTTGCCTTGTCTGATAAGTCTCAATTTTCCCTGAGGCATTCAGATGGTATGATCAGAATCTGGCATAAAGAAAGTGAAAGAATGAATCCATCCTGCCTTGTGCCAATGGTTCAGGCTGCTGGTGCTGTAATGATGTTGGGGACAGTCTCTTAGTACCAACTGGGCATCATTTAACCACCACAGCCTAGCTGAGTATTGATGCTGACAATGTTCATCCCTTTATGACACAGCACACCCATCTTCTGATGGCTGCTTCTAGCAAGATAACGCACCATGTCACCAATTTTAAATGATCTCGAACTCTTTCTTGAACTTCTCGATAAGTTTGCTTCACTCAAATGCCCTTCACATCAATAAGATCTCAGTGCAACATAGCATCTTCAGGATCCGGTAGAACAAAGAATTGCTATCATGAATGTGCAGCTGACAAATCTGCAGCAGCTGGGTGATGCTATCATTACAATATGGACCAAAATATCTGAGAAATGTTGCCAACACCTTGTTGAATCAATGCCGTAAAAATTTAAGGCAGTTCTAAAAATAAAGGTATATTTAATGAAGTGAATATTCATCTACTGTACACATATATAATATTGCTGCAAAGGAATAACAGTTTCAGTGCTCAATTATCTAAATGCACACTACTGCAACTATGACAGCATCAAAATTAGACACAATAATTCAGGAACCACATTCAAACCCAAAACTATAAATGGTAAATGGCCTGGTTCTTATATAGCCCTATATATATAACAGACTGATACCACACAATACTTTCTCAAATTAAAATCATACACTTTCACTCTTTTTATTTATCCACATCATTAATTGCATCATTAATGCAAGAAAGTGACCTTACGATATAAACAAAGTAAAATAAAAATGCCTCACCTTTTTTTGTTTGATAAAAAGAAACCGTTGAGTTGAATGCTGAGCAGACACAGGTGATGTTTGCTTTCAGCAGCTCTTTTAAGTCCTTTTACACGCGAGATCACCTGACAGGACAGTCCGGACACACCGGTTCACCATTATTTTTTTTTAACATAGTTGTATTTTCCACTGGAATGGGCAGAGGATTACATGAAAAACATGGAAAAGAATACGTAACACTGCTTTTGTTCTTTAATTGAACTAAAAAGAAAAGTATTAAAGTTAGTGCACTTTATACTATGACATGGGGTGTAAAACTCCAATCTGACTGTTCAGCTTGTCAGGTTAATTTATTTCTTTAAAATGTGTCTGCATGTTAGAAACTGTTATATGTTATATATAAGCTGTTGTTTTGGCTGTTCAACTCTATATTTCTCCTTTTTCTGAAAGAATATAATAAGTAGTGACCAAATCCTACAAGAACATTTTAAAAATTGTTCCTCTAATAATATACTGTTCCCTGAACAACTGATATAGATTTAATGTGCGTTATTTTTTAAATAACTCTACTTTCTCATTTGAACAGAAGGTAGACTTAGTTTAAGGAAGGAGTGGAGAAAATGACCCCAAAGTAAAACACTCTGGAGGGATTACAGTACTTTCATTAGACCTGGGAAAAAAAATCGAAACCTTAGTTCAACCCGATTAAAGTTTGGTTGCATTTTGATTATAAAGAAACCTTAAGTTAGCAAATACTGACTTCATTAAAATTCATAGTTAAAATTAATTTTTATAAAACATTTTCATCAAATCACTTTTGGTAATAACCACTGGTTAAAATGAACAAGTTCTTGTTGTTTTTTTAGGTTTACAAGACCTTCACATAGAAACAAAAGTCATTATTTAAATGTTCCAAAATTGTCTTTTGTCAATAAATGAT
>VUQR01007960.1:14038-26168 GCA_015108515.1 Hemichromis elongatus | reverse complement strand
GGGTCGTTGACCCAGCGTTGTGTATTATTTTCCTTCATCTTGTGTTTATCTTTATTTTGTACTCATTCTTAGGGTTGTTCGTATGTTTAGTGTTTAAGTGCTCTTCCCTCTGTGCGTGTCTGTGTGTTTCCTGTTTTACTTTGAAAGTCTGTGCCTGTTGTCACTGTGTTAACTTGTGTCTTGTCTTGTCATGTGATTATTAGTATCAGCTGTGCTCCCCACCTGTATGCCATTACCCGATTACCTTTTGTGTGTATTTATAGTAGGTGTCGGTGTGTGCTCGGTGTCGGATCGTCTGTTTAGGTTACCCCAGTTTATTTCTGCATCTCTCTGTTCCCCGTGCCGTTTGTTTCAGGTTAATTCACCCTTTAGTTTTCCCAGTTTAGGTTTATGTTTTGTTTTGCTCCTGCCTCTGTTAAACCTTTTCACTGTAAATAAAACGCACTCTCGCATTCCACCTCCGTCTGCATTTGGATCTTTCTTCTATCTCCACACGACTGCTGCCCCAGCCGTGACAATTACTGTAAGAAACAAATGTCAAATGACTGCCAAAGTACAGCTGAGGAAGTAAAGCCATAGAGCTGTGCTGTTACTTTGTAACTACTGAGTCAATGAGGATTTCCCGAGTAACTGCGTGTTTTCATCTTGTGCTCTGTATGACTAAAACAAATGGAGCAGGGTCCGTTCCCCATTCAGCATTTTTACACGAGAAAGGCACCTATAACTAATCATCATGTGAAAGAAAGAAATGCTAATCCAAGTAAACTTAAGACAGAAAACTGAAGCATCTATACTCATATTTATGCATAAGTCCGGTTATCTCAACTGATCTGACATCAAACTTGGAGGCACCTATGGCCGCTCAACTGAGGTTTCACCCCCTAAAAGAAGTGAAAATAGTATTTATAGTTATAAATACGGAAATATTTCATGTAGATAATGACCCGCAGAGCACAGTAGCAGGTCGCTATGAGCAGATGATGATGTGGTGAGTAATCTGTAAACTAAAATAACACAGATTTTAGAATCACCTTTCTCCAAGATTAAAGAAAGTCTGTGAAATTCAAAGCAACTCCTCTCCCTCCCTTATGTCGTGTGGTTTTAATGGCTAAAGATACAGAGTGATGAGTAGCGCTTTCTTATGCAGGACCTATTTTATTAGTTAGGAGGGGTGTAGATGGTAAACATACACCTTGGATACATAAATCCATTTATGCCACAGCGTTGTCATCCTTGGGTACATTGCACTTTGTCCGCCGTTTTCTTATTAAACTCCCCAGATGTGATTCACGAGATTTCGTTGCATTAACTTGACTGAGCTCAGAGGTTAGCTCTAATCGTTTCACTCTTCGCAGAAAAACTAAGTGACTATCTTTACCTGCACAGAGACGCAGCCCTGCAGTTTGAGCTGCAGCTGGATCATGTCCACTTCCTGGCTGGAGCAGAGCTTAGTCAGCTCCGCCGTCCGTGCCTTCATCTCATCTATGGCCACATCCACCGGCTTGAGCTCCACCTGCTTCTCAGCCACCACCTCCACGCGCTTCTTCACGTACGGGAAAGTGTTGGCAGCTGAAGATAAGAGCGCAGGCAGAACCTGTTAGTTCATGTTACGCTGCAGATACAACAAACAAGGAATAAAAAAAAAGAAAAATCAACAAAAAAAGACAGCGGGTGACACTTTCCGGGGGCGATCTTCAGGTGAATCCTTGTTGTCTGACATGCCCGAGCAGCCGTGCACACGTGAACTTTTGTGTGCGCAAACAATGAGAAATACACGCATTCGACATACATAAACAAATAAAAGGTGCTCTTCGGTGCTGAGAGGACTCTAATGTCCAGCTGTAGCTGTCACTTGCTACAGTAACCAGCTGTTAATACAGTTCAGTGTTTATTGATAATTTAGTAGGCAGACGTGCAACTACAACAAAGCACGTTTGCCCTGCAAAACAACAAAGGACCCATGTTTCTGCACACGGCTACTAGTAAAAGTACTTTTTTTTTTTTTTTGCCTTTGAAATGTGCAACGTTGGTAAAGAGGAAGAATGTGTTACTAATGTGGCGTATCCACATGCACTGCTTTCTAAATGTGTTCTATGTACTTATGAGGACGGTCCTCCTCTTGCACTGCTCCTCCACCCCGCCGTGCTTCTTCCCCGACAGCGTGTACGGCGTCTCGAACACGAAGCGGCTGATGTTGTGGCACTTCTCAAAGTCCGTCTTCTTCTCTGGCGCTTCCTTCTCCTCGAAGTACGGCTTGACAAAGGTCACTTGGACGTAGGCAAACTTGGGGTCCAGGTCCTTGGGGTTGACCTGCAGGCAAGCAGTCAGCTTAAATCATTAAATCAGAAGTGAAATGAGAATGTCATCCAGAAGCAACACGGCGTCTTGTTATTCCTCCAAAATAGGGAGAAAAAAAAGATCACTAGATTAATCATTTAAATCTTCTGAAGTCAAAAGCAGACAAAGAAACAACATTTAAAACCACCAACTGGGACTTCACTGAAAATCCACAGATCATTTCCCAACATTATGTTGGACAAATGATATTTTCTGAATAAACAGCAGAGTGTGGCATCACTGCCAAATGAATTATTTCTATTTCCTCTACTTTCTGTTTTCCACAAACACAGCGGCCTGCCAATTACAGTCAAACACCACATATCAGGAGTATTTATTCCAACCGTTTCCCACCCTTTCCTTCCTCTATTTATCTACTGCACCTTATTTGAGTCTTGGATTATCTTGACATTTTCTGGCCCGAACTTTTCCCCGTAGAGCGTCAGCAGTCGCTGTGAGATTTCGGACAGGCCGGTCAGTTTGGGTTCTTTGTAGATGTACTCCTTCCCGTCCTCCTCCTCAAAGAAGCCCTGTTCAAAACACACATTTTCACTGAGAAACAGCTTTAAAAAAAACATTGCAAAACTGTACTAGTACTAAAGTTTGTTCAATATAAATGTCATTACTGATTTTTATATCATCATAAAAGATGCCGCCACATTGTAGATGTTTCCTTTGCTATCTCCTTAAACTTGACCTTGCTTCCTCCTAAATCTCGCCTTTTTAGAGTCTTTTTGTAAAGAAACTACTGTCACTCTCTAGTTGTTATAATTTAAGATTACATAGGGGAATTGTTTTACTCACAGCTTTGAATTGCACAAAGCTGAGAAACTGATTAACAGTTCTAAATGATAACCTTCCACTTGGCCTCATTTATTTTTCTGAAAAAGCACGTTTTAGTTCCTCTTTCTTCAAGCCAAATTTCTGTTTGGCTGTCCCCACATAAAGAGAAAGACTAGGCAGCAGGTGGGCGGGGCCTCTGTGCTCACAGATGGCGCTGTGTCCAATACATCCCCACATTAAAGACATCGTATAGAGCCAAGAGGGAACAAACTGCCTAAAGCAGAACATTTAGTTAAGTAGTTCACAGGCTTTAAGTCTGCATTTGACATTTTCCCAGAAATACGGAGAAGCATTTCACGGCCTAATCATCCCACATCGAACAATTTATTTCACATTACGTTCAAGAGCTTAACGTCTTTTTCTTTACACGGACTGGCTGGAACGTGACGGCTGTTTTCAATCAGTAAAATCACACATAACATCCTATTTTGTATTTATATAGCTGCAATGCTGAAACGTCCATCAAAGAGAATTTGTACTTCAGCTTGTAGTTTCTTCCTGTTTGCTCTCCTGCACACGAGCACAGACAAATGTGCAGGCGTGCTCCCTGCTCCTGCCAACCGCTTGCTTTAGTAGTTTGAGTAAATAGACATTCGAAACCTCTGACACATGAAACATCTCCTCTTTTGCCTAACAGAGAAAAGCATAAGACATACGCCTTTGGTAATATGAGGAAGCTTCATGTTTTTAAAGCCAGCTGGGATGGTGTCAGAACGCAATGACAACTAAAGAAATAAGCCCTGATCCATCCATCAGCCAAAGATAACATTAGCTGTTAGCCGAAACATGTAAAGAAGCCTGAAGTAGCCCCTCATAAATTTTAGAATGACCAAAAATAGTAACGTTTTTTTTTTCCTTCAGTGACATGCAAACTTATTTGTATCCTTTATGTAATTTGTTTTGGTCGATATTCTGTCTCTCTCCATTAACATGAAACTACCAGAGTAACTAGAGACGACTCTTTATCTCTTTATAAGTGAGCAAGACATTCTTTATTATAATGTTACAAACAATTATATATCTTATTTATACCGTTCGAATCATCGCCAGGCCTGGTATACACTCAACATTTACATTTCACACAGTCTCCGTGAGTGTGTGGGTGCTTTCAGAAGCTGCTTGTTAACCTCACCTGTCCATAAAAGGCCACTCTGAAGTAGGTCCCGAGCAGCCTGCGGCCCGACTGGATCACCTCCATGATCTTATTGTACGCTCTGTGCAGAGTTTCGTACAGTCGGCTTAGCTTCTGGAAAAAAAAAAGCAGAACAGATGCCATCAGAGTTCGCCTGTTGTTAGCGATTGTTTGTTTATCGGCGCAAGTGGGCCATACACACATAGCCAGCACAGGAATTTGAGTTATGCAACTCAGCAAAACACACACGAGTTAGAGTCTATTTGCTTTTGTATACACACAAAAAAAAAAAACACAACTGTAAACCCACGGCTCAAAGAAGCAATTCTGTATATCAAGAAAAATCAAAATATTATGACCGGCGCTGCCAAACATGCTGCTACATCGTGTGGCACCGACCGTGACCTCCTTGGGCGTGGCCTCTGGACACCAGTCAAGGTGTCCTGTTGTACAGCCCCCAGTAGACTGGGGGCTGTGCGCCAAGAAAGCATTGCTATTTCTGAGCCGCACACACATCCAGTGCGACATTCGGTTTACACTGTTTTTCCCTGCTGTTAGAACATGTTGCCACAGTGCAGGCACAGTAAATGCTGATATGATGGAACAGGTTAAGCAGGTATTTAAAAAAAGAAAACAGCGGGATGAAATGCCGCTAAAGACCTCCTCCACTCGGAGCAAAGAGCTGCTAAAAGCAAGTGATAACCAGACATAGTCGTGAGAGATAGTGTAAGGTATAAGGCCGGGAGTTTTTTTAAAAGGTTAAAATGGTATTTGACAAACTGAAAGAATTAGGCAGTAAATAATCTAACACGAACACCAGTGCCAGTGGCTCCTCAGGATTGCAATGCTGACATCTCTGATTTCAAATTAAAGTTGTTTCCTGTATTTTTTTAACTTTTTAACTTTGAGCACACAGTTACGTTTTAGTGAGTCGGTCCTTTTTTCTCAAGTCCTGTTTCACTGTTTCAGGCAGGTGCGCACTGAAATAAAAGGAGATGTTTTACGCATCATACGACTCTCCCTATTAGTGCCGCCTGCTCCAGTCAGAGATGTTATCAGACGATGATGATGATGAACTCGTGGTAAAAATCGATATAGAAGATAAATACGACAGTGAAATGCAAAACTGTTACAGAAAATTTATAAACATGAAATTTTAAATAAATTTCAGTTATTTTTCAGCTGCTTTCTTAGTCACACGGGGTCATCACAGCAGGTAGCTGCCGCATGTTTGATCTGGCAGGGTTTTATATTTTTATGCCAGATTCCCTTCCTGCCACAAGCCCAAAGGGATCCGTGTCACCTCCCGGGATCAAACTGTGGCAAACGTGTAAATCACTGCGGAGCCACAGCTCGACTTTATTGTCAGTGCGCTGCGATTTGTTTCTGATTACAGATTAAAGGTCACTAATAAAAAAGGGAGTCGTGGTAATCACTATAGTCTGTCATCAGGTCAAAGTGAAATTACTTTTGGATTAAACGGGTATCCTTGGTATGTCTTCTAAGTTCTAGCAGCTGCAATACGTTAACAGCAGATTAGAATCACGTATAACAACATTTAGGCATTTTCTGCATCTTTGCATTCCTGTAGCTTCAAACCGTGCTGTTGAAAAGAGTGTGACCTGAACTCTTCATATCAGGTCATGTCTTCACAAAACCACTTTCATGAATCAGCAAACTCTGACTCACAGAATAACCCTCCGAATCCGCCGCACCCCCCAAACTCCGTTTATTTGGTTTTGTAATTTTTTCCTTAACCTGGTCATGCTATGCTTTCTTGGGCCCTGATTCTTCTTGGAAAAAGAATTGATTTCCTGGTTAATGAAAGGTAGATGAAAAACAGCTGATAACAAACGAGACGAATTCTTACAGGGTGAGAAAGTGTGCAAAGTGAAAATAAAGGGATGACATGACATCCAGCTGTGTAGGCAAAGTTAATGAGAACTTCACGTGAAAGAGGACGTTTCTGTAAATACAGGCCATTTTCCTGACATTCACGGAAACACGACTTCACGCACAAAGGTCAATGTCACACTACCTCGTATTCGTGGCGCTTCTCGTAAATGGGGATAACGAGTTTGGCGATGTGTGTGATGAGCTCGTAGCGCTCAGCTTTCCACAGCGCGTCCACGCAGACCTCCAGGTGTTCCACCAACACTTCCTAAACAGTGGCGGGAAAAGAAATGTCCTTGAAATGTTAACACTGATTCATCAAAAGGGAACCATTATGCTCATTTCCTGTTTTATTTGTGTACTCTAATAGAGTAGCTTTGCATGATTTGCAGTGCACTGAGCCTTGGGGCAGCCCCTCAGTTCATTCTCTGTCTGAAACAGACCCACTTGTCATAAAAAAAGAAAACTTTTTAGCCTCTTTTACACGCTACAGTAGAGATGCCAAAACAGGTTTTTGGTGCTTTGTTTGAGAAACATAAATCCAAGTGCAAAATTCAGTCACAAATAAGCCACTTCTTCATGTTTTATTTGAGGTTTTATGACTGTTTAACCACGTTGTCTGCAGAGATGGGCAGTAACGCGTAATACTGAGTGATGTAAGGGATTACTATTGCGAAATAGTAATTAGATTACTTACTTCCCCATAAGCATGCTGCGTTACTGCGTTACTAAACCGCTGTGATTTTGTTTGTGACGGTGTCTCATGACGATGATGTAAAAACAGATTCAAGAGCGACAGCACTCAGTGCCGCCCAATCGTTGGTTTTAATTATTTTTTGCTGTGTTTTACTTGCATCTATTTGAAAGATCAAATTTTATATATTTATATTCTGCATATTTTATATGCTGGAATATGCAGAAAGTAGGTTTAAATGTTAAACAAATTTCTTTTGAGAATTTTGCATTTAATTTAATTTTTGCTTGATGCATAAAGTTAAAAGATTAAAACTAATAAAACAAGTTTTAAAAAGATACTTTTTCATTTGATTTAATTTTATATGATGGATTATGTAGAACTGGGCTGACAGATCTATCGCTTTATTACATTCAGACTTTTTTCAGGTTGTGTATCATGTTTTTAAAAAGTAACTAAGTAATAAGTACCTAATTTGAAAACAAGTAATCAGTATTGTAACTAGATTACGTTTTTGGAGAAGTAATCAGTAATAATTAACTAATTACTTTTCTCAAGTAACTTGAACAACACAGGTTGTTAAATAAGCATGTTTCCTGAACGGGGGGCCACACCTCGGTGTAATAGACGTCCTGCATGCCGGCGTCTTCCTTCATGGCAGCTTCTTCGTCGATGTTAAAGGTGATTTTCTTGAAAGCTGCCAAGCCGCTGGAGAACAACTCTGGTCAACAAACAGTAAAGACGAGTGAGAAAAACAAACAATGTTTCACGTAAACATTTTCTACATTTTCTATTTATTTATTTATTTCCCGACGTTGCGACGGGTGTTTTTGTAACACTGAGATTCCACGAAAATCCAGATGGGCGTGAACCACAGCCAAAGGAAACACGCGAAGGGTGCATGTTCCTCGATTCCCCACATGCTGTAACTGCCTGGTGATAGTTAATCCACCTGATGCGAGGTAGATACTGCTGCCTCTGGACTAAAACCCAAACAAATTTTCAGAGATAAGCTTTGTAATCAACCAACTGCTGTCAGCTTATCCACTGCACATTTGTTTAGCGGATTACAGAGACTTACAGCCAGTTTTGCATGAGATAAAGATACCCTTAAAAATAACGTACGGCATTGTGAGAATTTGTTTCTGCAACTTGGAGTGTTTGCACAAAAACAAAATGCAGAGCGTGTCTATCACCAGGAGAGGCGGGCTGCTTTACGAGCCTGCAGTCAGGTCCCCAGAGTGACCTTTGAGTATGTTGTTTACATTTACAGTTGCTAACAGATCCATTACGCTAGGCACACAATGCGAAGAAGGATTGGAGCATCGCTTGTGTGTAGACGGGTCGGGGAGCTTACTTTTCCTGTTCAGGTATTCTGCAACCAGCGCAGCCACATGAACGTAACACATAGCAGCCTGTGGAGACAAGAAGACACCATCTGAACAAAACAAACACACTGGAAAAAACAAACAAAACCCTTTTTAACACCAGGGGACAAAGGCTGAAATGCAGCTGGCAACTGTTCAGTAATATTTCAGGGAACATAACGTCATTACGCGCAATTATCGAGGCTGCGTTTAATGACTTTTTGTGTTGAGCTATTCAAGCAGACATCTACAGCCACACCTACCACCGAAACGAAACTGGCTTCTCAGACTGTGCGAAATAGCTCAAAGGCATGAAAGGAGTTTTTGAATTTCTCTTATCCTTCACTGCAGCATAATCCAATATGTTTTACAACAGAAAGAGACGTGATGTGTAAAAGTTTGGCAGTTCTTTACACTTTGCTCATGTGATTGTATATAATAACATTCGCACTGTTGAAACCCATTTTAATAAACTTGACATCATGCGGATGTATGTACGTGTAGTACGTGCGTAGCATTCTGTTCATTGTAATAAATATCACGTACAAAAAACGTATTCAGGAACATCGTACATAAATGTAATTTGTTATGCATTTAAACTGTTACTGTAATATGTTGTGAATACAAAGAATAGCAGCTCTACGTAGCGTTATTATCACGTTGACCCTCAGCTCAGTTATTATATTTTAAATCCTTACACAATGCTTTCGTTATTTTGACAATGAAAACTTCACATGCTAGAATGTTTCTAAGCTATAAGGCATTTTGTCAATATTTGCCCAATAAATCACTGATCTGACGGCGAACACTTAGATGTCTGCTAAACTGGATCATTAATTTGACCTCAGTCCATGCACCTACGACGTCCGGAACACACGCATGCAACGCTACCAAAAACGCAACCTCGTTGGCAGAGATAAAAACGGATTAAATGCTACAATCGCTCCAGTGTGTTCAAATGAAGTGGCTCGCTTTATAGTGAGAAGTTTGAGAAATCCTTTGAGAAGAGTCCTTATATAAATATAAACTTGACCTGCACCTAACAGCTGGACCACCCCGGTTCAAGTCCTATATCAGTCTTCACCTTCGATCTCACTTTTCCACGATCTAATCCAGACCAAACATTTCCTTGTACAACATCGGGACTGCATGTGTTCACAGTATTAATATGAAAATTTATGGCTAAGTCTCGTTTGGCAGAGGATGAAGCATTCAGCTTTGTTTCTACGTAACCTTAAATAACCTTTTGCTGCAGCATTACCAAAAAAAGCAAAAAGCAAAAGAAAGCGGGACAAAAAGTAAATAGACTTTTATGTTTAACGTTTCATTTAAAAACAATAAAAATACTGAATTCTAAAAATACTCAAATACGTTTTTAGTTGGGCCTGTAAATATTACAGCGTCCAGTTCAAAATGACATTATCTTTAACACCAATGCAGCTGAGAAAGAAAAACATGGCCTGCAGGACTAATTCTGCATTGCAGGTCAGGTGTCAAATGTTTGCTTTGGGTGGTGTTACAACACTGGAAAAAGTCATCCTTGAGCCACTCTTTGTCTGTGAACCAGACAGCGTAAATGTGATTGATATCAAAGATGTCCGGTCAAACAACACAACCTGCCCGTCCGCATTATTTTCCTACAGACGTGACGTTACATTCACGTGACGATAACAATACACAGATGAATGACTGAAGGTACATGGACATACACAGAGGCGTCAGAACCACTCAGAGTCTTCCTGTTCATACCTCTGACAAATCTCCATTTTTGAGATGCGCTCTGGCCATGCTGTCCAACCAGGTCCGCCTCAGCTCAGGGGTGCTGGCGTAGGACCGGGCCAGGCTGTACTGGAGGTCCAGCAGCATTTCAGGATCTTTTTCATGCTCTCGCATCTGCGCCGTAGCCATCAGGACTGTGCGGATCCGCTTGGTCAGACCCTTCACTTCTGAGGGGAAAGCTGTGGACTGCATCAAACATACAGAGACTGATTAAAAAAGGAACAAATCAAGGAGAAAACACGAGCGGGGCCTTGTTCTTCAGATGTGGCCTGCATCCTGCTGCTAGACTAAAATGAACTCCTTTAAGCTTTTTAAGTGCAGCTTGGGGAACGATTTTCTAATCTTTGAAAAGGCTTTTATTCTGATACGAGCAACAGAAGAAAACACGCAGGTCGTTCATATTGCGTTCCAGCCTTTGTTTTATGTGTGTTACTGCACTTTTAATGCAATACAATCTTACCTATGGCTATGGTTGGAGTGTTCAGTGCTGGTTATGTAAGGTCCTACCCACGAGAAGGTGCAAGAGATGTAGGACCAGATTTACTATTTCTGCTGCATTAAAGCATTATTAACGGGGTTTATTCAACAGCAATGCAAAGAGACAAGTTAGTGACCAAAGGTGCAAACACAGTAGCGTTTGCTGCTCCCTGTGTATTTGTTTCCCTTTCAGAGCATGAGATCTGTGGAGGAGGCAAGCAACTTACAGCAAACTGAGACAAAACTTGGTTTTGCACCTGTGGTCGTTGCCATGAAGGTCAGTTTGTTTGAAATGCCGGCGGGGAAAAACAACACCAGCTATTCAGAGGAAATCAGAGTCATGGTTTAGTCATTATTAACCAACTGTTGAGGAAGATCATCGCCGAGTTACGCAAGTAGCAGAGCAACACCAGCTCATCTATTGCGAACTAAAGCAGCATTTTTTTCCTGGATGACTTTTAGGATCATCCAGATGAATCCAGTCTCCAGCAACCTCCAAGACGCTGCACAGTCCAGTCACTTTCTCACCAAGCTGGTTTGTGCTAGATTGCATTGGCCATTATTGAAATGAACCGTGCCTGTTTATGCATTTTTTTTTTTAACGTAAACTTTTTATTTCTCGTCGTCACTCTGTTCTGCTTAGTTAATCAGTAAATACAATATGCCTTAAATTACCGTGCTTCACTTTTCACACTAGTAGTAACTTTACCGTTTAACCGAATCAGTCAGATTCGCATGAGGAGTAATGTTTCACAAATGGGATTGTATGGCTGCTCTTAAAGAGCACACGAACACAAGAGAAACAATGCGGGGCGAAACTTGCTCCCTTTACTCGCTCGTTAAAGAACAAGAGAAATGAAGCAGGAACAACCTGAAGGTTAAGTCAGGCTTAACTTAACCTTCAGGTTATCGGAGATCGTCAAAGGGCGTGTGTGTCTCAAGATCGAGGCTAATAACAGGACTCGCAGCCTCTTCCAAATAACTCATGACAAAAACAGAGATACTTTGGTGGTTAATCATCCGGTCCTAACTAGTCCACATGTGAATGTTGACTGAAGGTTAAAAAACAAAAAACCCAAATCATTAATAACATCTATAACACTTTAATACTATAGTTACTGTTTTTGAAGTATAACACGAATACCTCAGGATTAACTAATCATCACATTGTGTCTTAAGTGAAGTGAAGCACTGTTCTTTGTCTGCACTCCAGACGAATGGTGAATAATAGTGAAAGAATCATGAAGCAATGAGTACCTACTTATCGTGAAGCTTCATTTACACTAAGAGAGTATAAAAATAGAGCTTATTCACTTGTAATTATCATCTATGAGGAAAGCTATATCCAGTTGTACACTACGTCCACCTGGACACTCCATTATCAGGTGTTACTGAAACACTTTTTTTTAATGTTGTTGCCAGCTGTGATTGGTTTTCCTTCCACTTGTCTAAGACTACCACAATACCTTCATTGCCTTGTCGCTGTTGGCAAAGTTGTTGATGATGGAGAGAGACTCCTGGAAACGTGAACTGCCGGTCAGCGCCACGTCAGAAATCAGCTGGCTTACTGCAATGATGATCTACTCAGAAAAGAAAAGAAGGGGAATT
>VUQR01007960.1:0-14018 GCA_015108515.1 Hemichromis elongatus | reverse complement strand
AAAGTGGGGTGGGGGGTGGGGTTGGGGGGGGTGGGGGGCAGTGGGATGAGTGAGAGGGATGAAAATGAAAGAAGGAAGTGCACGATCCAGTAAATAGTGTCTGTATTAATCATTGACGGATAATAGAAAGAGAAACCCAGTAATTAAACATGCTTCACATTCTTCACCTCCCTTACTGCATGTGAGGTGCTCAGAGGAGCGTGCCTCGAGAAAAGCCTAAAGGTCGAGAATGAACAACGAAGTGGGCACGGACCGCCGAGTGCTGAAGATCAACAGTACGATGAATGTTCACTGACCACACTGTCGGAGGGGCTCCACTTTACCTGCAGGTGTGTGCGTAGGAAGGTCTTCCTCTTGGTGTACTCATAGTTGTTCCTCATGAGCAGGTAGAGCAGGGCTGACGCCTCGGCCCGCAGGGAGGCCAGCTTGGAGACGCAGCACTTGAGCACCTCGCAGCACAGAGACTCGCACAGCGTCACGCGACCCTTGAACAGCACCGAAGGGAACTGGCGGGACAACGGGTTAGTGTATTAAAGGCAGATTCGGAACAGGGCTGGAGTTAGAAATTAGAGTGGGTGCGTTGGAGAGACAGCAGGAAAACGATAAATCACTGATTAACTCTAGGACACGTTCCTGTTTTTCTCAGGATTATAAAGCTTTAAACACAGCGACGTTTTCATCTTACAACTTTGCGCGATGGTAGATACGAATAACTCAACTTTAATTCTGGGTGAAAATCAAGTTAACACCACACCAAATGTAAAAAAAGCAGTAAACGCTTTATATTACCCCCAATTTTTTATGGATCATCTTCAAACTTCACAAAGATTTAGTAGAACTCTGAGGCTATGAGTGCCTAGGTTGGCTGAGCATTTGACCTTCATTGTTAGCAACCACTTTGAGGTCAAAGTTCACTTTGAAAACAATTTCAAGAAACCATATTGAGTAATAATATACGATATGAAGGTGCATGGAGAGAATTGTACAACAACTGGGTAAAGAAAATTATAAAATACACTCCTCTGGTAAGTAGTCCTTCGAGGTCATAGGTCAAAGGTCAGACATTAGCGTAGTTCTTCTTTCACATTGTAAATGCAAGCAATGACCCCGATTAGTTTAAACTAGTACATTTTAATTGAAGTGTTTTAAGTTATTTAAATGTTTTTGCCCATATGCTTTAGTCGTGTGATTTACATTTCATAATTCATTATTTCATAATAAGATAAACTAAAGGATACTCCTGCAATGCCTGGCAAAAACGATCATGAGTCTTGTGTACCGGGTAATTCACGAGTCGTGTTTGGACTTGAATTTATATGGATGCGTGTTGTGGTTTCCAGCGTTTGTGTGGCCAAGAACGGCAAAGGTTTGGCTGTTAACAGGAAAACACGGCATGCTGCTGCCAGGATTGATAACTGCCGGTAAGAGCTTTCATCCAGCGATGTTATAAATATAAACCTGTGATGAAATAAATCATAAAATGTGACGAAAAGTGACATTCTGTCACTTAACTAATGAGGGGAAAAGCTGAACTGTTTGTCAGCATTTTATTTTATTTACTGCAAAATGATTCTGCTCTGAATGTCCTCTATGTTTGTATCACCTTTTTATTAATAATCAGTTCTCAAGTTTTCAGGCAGTCTTATTAAGCATGGCAAATAAGAGCAAAGCCACAATAGCAAAAAAATGCCTTCCTGGAAGTGGAAATCTCTGCTTGTCTACAAACAAAGGGCTTAATTGCTAAATTAGAACTTCAGTAATGACCAACGCAATCTACCAAAAGCAGCATAAATGAGTGGATCAAAAACAAGCGGCCTGCATGAGAGAGCGACTAATCCGCTCAGTAAATTACCAGCGAGCACAGGTTTTACACATGTGTTTCGCGTGGAAACACATCAAAGAAAGCCAGCTGAGGAGAATCAATATGTTTCTGATACGAGGACGAGCTCTTGTGTTAGACGGTGTGATGAGCCACAGGATTGAGCCAGAGAAGACTTCATTATTACAAACGACTCCACCATATATAAAAATGACGTGCAGAAGATTACTGAGTGTCAGCTCCCGACGCGCCCTCGTGTGTGCGCAGTTACTGTCACTGTGACAAGTACGGAAATGCCTGATTTCCTTCTCGTACATCGTCAGGTCTCAGGTATGCATTTACTTTGAACTGTTTGCATTGTAGCATTTGTAAAGACATTTCAGTGCGGAATCTAAAAGATCAAATACTGAAAGAAGAAAAAACAAAAAAATACGCAATTGTGCCCCCATTGCTGAGAACAGACAAGCGGACTGTTCTCAGCTTGTCTCTGTGGCAGATTTTTAGCCACACACATGTGTGGCTGAAACCCAGAGACACCGCTCTGCCTATGTGAAAAGCATGTTTGCCTCCTGCAAACATGTATGCTAAGTTCACATCAGTTAAGCAAGCAGGTTATTGTTGTAAGAGAAATAAAGGGGGTGAGTTTGCAGGCTGAGGACACAGAACAAGGCAGAATTGTTTTTAGCTCACAGCTTTGGAGTCAGCAGTCTCTGCAAATTTACTCTACGTTCGTGGTGATAAGTTCTTCCCCCAGCATTCAAAATAAATGAATGAAGACTTCTGGCTTTTGTCGTCGCTGATATAGTTAATGCAAATGAAGACCTTGACATCGATCTGTTAATGTTGAAATGTCAGCCTTATTTTAAATGTTTACACAGTCCTTTCTATTTGTTGAGACAATTTTTGACCTTTTAAAGGCTTGTTAAGTCGACCCCCCTCTACACACCTACAAAGTTCCATTAAAATTAAATTAATCTTTTTGAGTTATCGTGTTTGTAGGCAGAGTTATACACACGCACGCTACCAGAAACACAACCTAACAAGTCTGGCTGCAAAAATAACTGCACCAGCGCTGCTCAGTTACTAAATGGCATCGTGTCTCTTTAGTTAATGTCTACAGCAGCATTTAAACACCTAAAGATGGTTTTGCACTGATGCAGGTCCTCAGGAAATGTGACTCAAGGTGTCTAAAATTTTGTTTTGACTAATTTTAATCTGCAGAAACAATAAATCCCTGCAAAACAAACGACTGTAAACAGACCGCTTTGTCAAAAATGAAAACAGAATGGACAAGTACAAATTGCAAAGATTATTTTTAGGGGACTACTTTCAGCCGCACATTCACACAGTCCATCATTTGTGTTAATGAAGGACGATGTCTGCACTTTGGCTTACTCATGTGCCTTTAATAGTACGCGCACAAAATCTGTTGACACAGGAAACCTTGATTACAAAGAAAGTTTATTGGTTTGAGAATCTGACAAACCACACTGTTTGACTTTTAATGAACGTGTACACACTGTAATCAATTTGCAGGCCACTATTCTATTTACCTGTTTTGTCTAATCAAAGCAGGACTGTTTAGTGTGCTCGTGTTCTTTTCCTCAGGTATTTAGTATTTGCAGAGGCTAACCTCACATGCTCTTACTGTAACAGGAGGAAGCATGCCAGAACAAAGCCTTCACCGCTGCTCTTCTCTGATTTATCAGTTAATCAACCCACACATACTGACACTGCCAACATGATAACTCTAGAGAGAGGGGGGTTCTCTCTCCCTTGGGAACTACCTTTATTACCTCAGCAGTTTTTGACTGAGTTGTGCTGAAGCTCATTTCGATCCAATATAACAACTCGATTAGATACACTTCAAAGCATTTTTCTAGCGGGTGACTGGGAGCGAGGCAGCGAACACAAGAAACAAGGAATGGACTCGAGAGATCGCACTGCTCCGATAAGGTTTTTTTTTTTAGCTATTCGACAGAATGAGAGAGAATGAGAGCGTGAAGACATCTCACTCATCTCATTCTCCACAATGGAAAGTTTTTTTTAGGCAAAAACAAAACAAAGAATGTATATCAGCAGCGGTCATCAAAAACACAGCTTGTTTACCTGCTGCAGGCATCATCTGACTCATACTGATTTTACTACCGAGCAATACTTCGTACGAATGCGAAAACACGTACCTTGTTGATGAAAGCCCGCAAAGCGGCGAACACGTGTTTGAGGGCTGCTTCTGACTGGCCGACTTTGAGGAAGGTCAGGTAGACGTCAAACACCTTCTTCATCAGCGCGTTGTGACCGTCGCTGTCCAGCAGCTGGGTCTGGCTCACACAAGAACACACAGACACACAAGAATAAATACACTCGCGCTTTACCAAAACCTTAAACAAAAAACTGATGGTGTCTCTGTAACCCAACTGATCGGATTGTACGCGCACAAAATATTAGTGCAAACTACATTCATCAATTTCCTATGTTACTGTTCATGTGTGAGCTTCCCCTCCCATTTGAAATGGGGGTACGCAGCTTTATCAGCTGAACGATGCTATCTGCTTACGTATGGACGTTTTAACTGCACCTCATTCGTCCCCCATCGACTCAGGCTGACATAAAAGCGAACGAGATGACAATGACTGACGGCAGCTGCTGACTTTTACTATGTCCCATCAGCTTTGGGACCCTACAGTTTGGGATCCAGTGTCCATATCAGTACTCATGCTTTCATCCGATGCAGCCACCGATAAAGTCACAGTATGAAGCTACACTCAATGAAAGCTTCTATATGTGATTGAGCCTCCTTGTAATGTGGCGAATTGCATAGGTTGTCGGTTGCAACTTTCGAAACCTGCTGGAAACCCAAGAAAACAAATAAAAAGAATGAAATCTAAGTATGTCCAACTTCACTCCATCCCCCCCAAAGGACCCAAGTAGTCCTCCCACACAGTCCTCCCTGCAGAAATTCAGTAGGCTGGCTGGGGTCCAGAACTGCATATGTCCACTAAAAGGATAGTAAGCAAAGGGGACAATTTGGGATTTTGGATTTGTTTTCTTCTTTAGGTAAGCTGCATCAAAGAACACCGAGCAGTTGACGAAGCTGTGAAGTCAAACACAGGCAGCTCTCATAAAAGGCAGAACAAACGCACCGCTTATGAAACTCTCCCAGAATGATTTGAATCTGCATGAAGGATTACAAATCCGGCAAAGACATCATCTACTGCGAAGAACAAGGGCTAAAGTAGGACCCGGGTTTAGCTTGGCACTCAGGAGTGGTGGTTAAACTCTAAGGGGCTTTAAATACATTGAATACCCTCTCAGAAATACAGCTAACAATGCTTGTGTGTGTTCACAACTTTGAAGGCATTTTTTAGGCTCGAAATGTGGTTTTAGTGTCAGGCTTACAGTTAGCTTATGATTAGCTTTAGGCTAGGGAGTTTGGATTAGGCATGTATTTTTGATGGTTAGGGTTAGGATAAGCAGCTAGGGAAAGAATTATGTTGATTAGTTGCCCTCGCTAAGATATGAAAGGTAAATATGTTTGTGTGTATGAGTGCCCCTACACACAGAGTGGAGCAGGCAGGAGCCATTGAAGGTTAAAATGTTTAAAAAATGTATTTATTTTTTAAAATCCTTCATTTAGACAACATCAGATTCAGCACTTCACTTACTCGGGTCACTTGCAGAAATAGTTAAAGAACAGATGAGCATACATAGCGAATTATCGGTAGCATTCAGCTTATACAGAGTGTTATTAAACTTCATGGAGGCAGGCTCAAAATTTCATAGCAGGCACATCACTTGTTTAAGGCCATTTGAATCACTTTAAATTCTTAACTACCATCAGCGTGGTTTGACTGTGTGTGCACGTGCTGACCTTCAGACACTGAGTGAACAGACTCAGGATGTCCAGGACGCTGAGGCAGACCTCGGTGGAGATGTTGCCTTCCAGCAGGGCCTGATGGTGGATTTCTGCTTCTGACGGCCCTGCCCCTGAAACACAGAAACGCACACAGAGACGTCAAGAAATCCTGAGATGCTGGACGTGCTAATGGTTCACATTGCGGTGTAGAACAAATCCTACTTCTAACCCTTTTATCCAGAAAAGGCTGATGACTGCAAAGTTATTCTTAAGTATTGTTGTGTTTGCTGATTTCCTGCTCGCTTTGAAAGGATAATTTGCATACAGCTCATTGGGCAAATGCTTCATTGACTGATTTAATTGCATAAATCAACAAGTAATTACATCTTGTTTAATATACTCCTAGTGGGTACCAAATGTTATTAAAGAACATAAGATCCAGCTCAAGGCACGTTTTTCATTATTATCATACAGCCAGAGATAAGAACAACTTGTTTTTCGGTAAAGTGTAAAAAAAAAAGGAAAACCACGTGTAACACAGCTATCTATAGGGTACATATACAATCAGTGTTTACATGGGTTATATATGTAAACCCTTTGAGAATCCCATAAACAGCAAACGCTGCATTTAAGGCACAGAGAATTTTTTAAAGAGGAGTTTAACGCTAAGTTTACAAGCAGAGCTTTGTCATAGCCTTTGTGTATGTCTAAGATTATTATGCGGCAAAGCAAATCCCTGTATGTATGCGGTTGAACGCGCCCATTTATTTTCTGCAACAGTGTTTTCTGTGGTGATTCTACACACTGTTGCATTAATCTAGCATGACTGCAAATCCATTACGTGAAGATCAGAGAGGCCTTAGAGCTTGACATATTGCGGTCAGTGGCTCAAGATAATATCTGTTTAGAAAGCACAGCCTAAGAGTCAGTTGGCTAGCTCTGTCTTAGAGGGGTAGCATTTAAAAACCATGATGAACTGTAGTTCCCTTCCAGTCGATTAACTTGGTACAGCACTTAAGTACGGGATATCATGGCCTCGCGTGTCGTGGCTGAAAAAACCTTTATTCACGCCTTTAAAGCGGATGATCTGTGACGACATGCGCACGGCCCCGCCTGCGCATATACCCCCTGTCATCATAGTCATCCCTCAGTTCTTACGCTCTTCACCTCGCTGAGAACACTTCTGCCGAGTTGGGCTAGCTAGCTGCTGCTAGTTAGCGCCGTCGTCTGCTGACTTGAACTTAGCTTTACTGCCCCTGTTGGTGTTAGCCTCCACCGTGCAGTTGGTGTACAGGCTGCCCACGGAGCACTAACTTCCAGTTTTCCTGCGCAGCGTTTTGCTTTGCGTTTTAGAATGGACTCAAAACCGAAGCAACGAAAGCAGAAATCTTCCGTTCGCCCCTGTCCTCAAGGGTGTGGTTTCTCTTTGCAAAACAGCGACCAGCACGATGCCTGCCCTGTCTGCCTGGGGACTCTCCACGCTAGGAGAATGTTGACGGAGCCCGAAGCCTGTGCATTTTGTCACCAGCTCTGCCGCTGTCTTTGACGGGGTGACACCAGATGCAGATCCCCTTGCAATACGTTTTTTGAAGGTGATTCACCAGCTGAGACCCATGTCCCTGCGTGGGACTTGTCTTCAGTAATTGAGGCCCTTTGTAGCCCCCTTTTGAACCCATTGAGTCTTTAGATATGAAATTTCTCTCATTTAAGACTTTGGCTTTGGCAAAGCGAGTGGGTGACCGTCATGCACCTGTCTGTGCATTCCTCCTGCACACAGTTTTCTCCTGATGGCCACAAGGTCGTATTGCTTTCGAATGCAGGAAATTTTCCCAAGGTCATTCCTGCATCTTATAGAACAAGGGAATTTGTGTTGCTGAGCTTTTGCTCCCGTCCTTTTGAACCCGAGGAACAGAGGAGGAAGCGTTCTCTTTGTCCAGTGCGTTTGATATGAACCTACATTGAGCGCACTCGGCATGTGCGTTTATGCCACCGGCTGTTTGTCTGCTTCACTAATTCAACCAGAAGTAGAGCTCCGTCAAAACACAGGCTGTCCCACTGGATTATAGAAGCTATCTCACTGGTGTACAGCACCAAGGGTCCCAGGGGGTGAGAGCTCATTCCACCAGGGGAAAGGCAACCTGATGGGCTCTTTTTAAATGGGTACGTGTAGCTGATTGTGCAGTTTTATCGTTTAGACGTTACAGCCGCTTCGGTGGCTCATACTGTCCTTTCTGCTGGGTCTGCTGCACACTGAGGTGCTGGTGGTCCGACCCCAGTTCGACAGCTGCTCTGTATAATTGTCCCAGACTTATGTGTCGTACCGAGTGAATCGACTGAAAGGGAACGGACAGTTTTATCTATAACTTCGGTTCCATGAAGGAGAAGAACGAAGTACAACACAATGTGGCCCCAGAGTGCAGTTTGGCTCGGTGAAGAGCACAGGTCATCCGCCTTAAAGGTTAAAAAAAAGGTTTCTTCAGCCAGGACATGCGAGGGCGTAATATCCCATACTTATATGTTGTACCTCGTTCCTGCAAAATCATCATCAAATTTGCAGACGACACCACTCTGATGGGGCTCATCACTAACGATGATGACACCGCCTACAGAGATGAGGTCCAGCGACTGGCAGGATGGCGTAACTACAATAACCTCACCCTAAACACCAAGAAAACAAAGGAAGTGGTCATGGACTTCCACAAAACAAGAACTGATCCCCCTCCCCTATTCATAAAAGATGACTATGTGGAGAGAGTGTCTTCCTTTAAGTTCCTTGCCACCCACATATCCTAGGACCTATCTTGGTCCACAAACACATCAGCCCTAGTGGAGAAAGCCCAGCAGAGCCTCCATTTCTTGAGGGTTCTCAGATGGAACAGGCTGCAGACTGACCTCCTAATGTCCTTCTACCGTGCCACTATCGAGAGTGTGCTGGTGCACGCCATTCCTGTGTGGTAACCTGGTTGCACAACAGCTGACAAGAAGAGACTACAGAGGGTCATCAGAGCTGCAGAGAAGGTGATTGGCTGTCCACTCCCCTCCCCGGACTTAATTGCCAGCTCAAGATGTCTCTCCAGAGGTAGAGCAATTATAAAGGACCACCTCCATCCAAACCACCACCTCTTCAACATCATGCCCTCTGGAAAAAGGTTCAGATCCATCAGGTGCAAAACCAACAGACTAAAGAACAGCTTCTTCCCGTGGGCTGTCAGAACTCTTAATAAAAACTAAACAACAGGTCATTATACGGCTAACATCTGTGTTTGACTATCACAACACCTCAATGAGGAATAAGGGTGGCTTTGGGAGATCGACTTTGCGTTAATAAGTCCTGTAGCAATATCCTCGCTTAATGCACCAAAAGCCATCTAAACATCAAGCGCTCACACGTGCATTCATGTTCTAAAAAGAACGTCTTCTGATGATTCACAGATACAGTTTTCTTTGGTAATTGTCACACGTTAGTACTTGTAAAATCAGTGGTCGCACAGTTGAGAAACTGCAGCTCTGCTACAGAACCGATAGTTTCTAATAGTTCTTTAAGTAGCACTTTATAATATAGCCTGTGACTAACAGCGTAATTCCCCTATAATCAAATGTTATTTCAACCGATGTAAATTGAAATTACACTGTAATTACATTTACCTATAAAGATAGAGACACCAGAATAAGGGGGAAACAAGTCAGGTTTTTACAGGAAACAAAGAAATTACTATACTGTAAGTAACTTTAAGTAGTGTACAATTTCATGCTAATTTTTTTCAGAAAAATGTATATAATCATAAATTAAGATGTAATCTTGCCGTTTTACACCTTTATTTAAAATTTATTATGTCGATTATTATTTATCATTCAACTGTCTTTTTACTTTACCAGTATAAATGTGATAAGGACTGTTCTTCTTTACCAATTTACAAGAAACAGTCAAAATTTGCAGCCCTATGTGACCTTAAAAAATAACCCCCCTTCATAACACAGCTTGCACCCTAAAAAGCACAGTGTACTCGAGTGTAAGGTGGGAAAATGTTGTTGTTTTTCCCCACAAATTACCAAATAATTATGAAAAATTGCTGTACGATGAAGTTTTAATTTTTCCTCGTCCACACGCACAAAGAAGAGCTGGACAGTTAGGGCAATTAACACACTTTTTCAACTACTCATTACACATGCAACCAGCAAAAGTCCTCCCAGAATCTACACGTGGAGCCGGCGTGGTGGAAGGGTTGATGTGCCAGGCAGTGATGCAGCAGCACTTACATGACAGAGGTTCATATACAACATTTTTTATCTTTTTATGCCAAAATTGGAACGTGCACTTGGTTTATGACACGATGGGAGTGTTAGCGTGTATGTATTGTAGCTCCAGTTACCCCCAGTCGCTTGCATCTGATCAACTACTTATAGATTTTTTGTGTACTCAAATAATACCAAATAAAGCAAATGTGATTTCATATTCACACATTTCGTAAATAAACTCAAAAGAAACACTTTCATTTCAACAGCAAAGCTGAGCAGCATTTTCCAGTACAGTGATAATAAGGACTGTCACTACAGACTGGGTGTGTCACATTAGGAATGTAACCACTTCTCTCCAGATTCACCTGTGCTGCTGTCAATCTTTCTGCAAACCTATTCCTTATCAAACACATCACTGGTTGTGAAATTACTCTCTTTCATGTGAAATATTCCTGCGCAAACCTCAACTGTTCCTTCAGCCTACGCAAAAGTAATATAAATCCGATCTCTATATCACTTTACCCGCGTGATTTCTTGAAAATTAGTGCAGTACTGGCACATAAAAACAGTTCCATTACGACTTAAATTCGTGTAAATTTCTAGGGAAGTTACATATGAAGTGTAACCAGACGTTTGGCATGTGGGAGTGTCTTACCTATGTTGAGGGTGAGGGAGGCTTCCAGGGTGTTGAACTGGTGTATCTTGCTCTGCATTAGGCTGGCACGGTTGCAGCGCATGGCTGGCATCGTCTGAGACTTTCCACCTGAGGAGAACAGCTTGGACACGCACACCTCCTGGCTCCTAGATCAATAATAACAAGAGGAACAAGGAAGGAGGAAGAGGAAACTCTCACTGAGCTCAATGTAACGAGATGTATAACAAATATATTAACAGCTGATATTCAATAAAAGATCGACACAAGCTGATTATTACACAACACAGCATTTTTTTTTTTTTTAAAGAGGAGGAGTAAAGTTGAATTTCACTGGAACATCGCCACATGACCTGATGCCTTGCTTCCTTAAAACTGAGCTACATTTAGTTGGGTTTAGTTGCTGACAGATGAGGCAAATATGACACATAATACAAAGGTGCTGCTTTGTTTTCCAGCCTTACCTGCCGATGTTCCTCTTTCCAATGTAACGGAACTGAGCCAGACAGACCCTGCGGAGAAGGGAAAACATGAAACACGAGGCACCTTTTGCATCCGCTTAGATTGTTGACACAGGACTGATAAAGCAGTTAAAACACATGTATAGTTTTGCTTAATATTTACATATGGTTGTTCTTTTATTTGCTACTCACTCGAGCAAACTGAGGAAGTTCATGATGTCTTGAGGGTTGATTTTGTTCCAGTAGGCCATCAGAGTGTCTGAGGACAAAAAGACAGAAAAAAGTGGATACACTTGGTTACATGATTTTAGTCCGCCAGAGCAATCGCTGTCGGTTTGCTCTGGCGGGCTCTAGCAGAACAGGCAGTCGAGTCACGTCCTGAGAGAGTGAGTGAAGATCAGCATGTGCACTGTGGCTCTAGAGCCTCGCTGACCTTCTGACAAGGTCTTGGTGATGTGCAGGAATGAGAACAGGAGGCCTTTGATCTCATATTGTCCCAGTCTGCCGACAGGAGGCATGGTGCTGCTGCTCATGGTGGAGGCGCGTCTCTGCAGCTGGAACAACATACAGGAAACACTCGTTAACTGGTGCAACATTCAGTTTAAAAGCACTCACAAAGAGAAGTGATAAAACCCAACGAAATGTGCCTTATATTTATATTTATATTTTGCCTTATATATACCTAAAGATATTTAGGTAAACATACGCTGAAGCCGAATGCTAAAAATGATCACTGTCAATCTTTAAAATAAGTCTGATTTTAACCGATGATTTATAGTTGGTTAAATGGTTAATAATTGGTTTTTAAACAATATATTGTTATAATACTTCCTGTAATATAATATAATGTCATAATTCGTGTGGGGTGGGTAAATAAAGAGTATGTGAGCCTGGACACTGTGGTCCTAACCGTCTAGTTTTATGTGCTTTCACTCCTACTTCCTGTTTGGTTAGGACCAGCACTAGAGGAAAATCGTTCTAAACGGTCGTATTTTACAGAAGGAGAATCATTTATTTAAACCCAGACTCGAGGACAGGCTCACTGATGAAACCTCTGTTCATGAGCGCAAACAGCGCGTGAAAGATTGCTTTTGCAATGTCATCAGAATCTAAATGTTCACGTCTCTTATCAGCAAACACACAAAACAACCACTTTATTACTTTTGATTGCACAAAGCAGCGACAAGAAACAGCGCCTTGGCACGCTGCTGATGAGGTGAATCGTGGATGTAAAAATATACAGATATACAGATTAACCGGCAGAAAAATCACACAAAAACCACCGAGCGTAATTTCATCGGCCGTCTGAGGCGAGGACGAGACTGAGAAAAGGAAGATCCTATTAATTTTTCACTGGTCTTTAGTGGCAGCTGGTGTGACAGAAAAAAAAAGAGCAGTGGCCTCAGGGGGAGGCTATAGCTTTAGAGTGTTTTTTTTTTAGTTTAAACTTTATGACCTGTTTATCTTCAAGCCATCAGTGGTTTCAGCTAATCGTCATTTACAGGTACGAATCAACATGACTGGCGCTTTCTCACGTCGTGGCTAAATCGTAAGCACGAGCGTCTGCTCATCTGGCGTCTCATCGTGAGACATGAACGATGGCTGGTTCACATGAAGCTGGCGTTTTCCAGTACAAGCGAGTCATGGTTAAAGAGCAGGAGAAAAGTTTGTTTTGTTGGCTCTGAGTTGACAGACGCTTCCTGCTGAGAAGACGCCTCCATTGTCCAAAAGTAACATCCAAGCGCTTTTTAACATCATTGCCAGAAAGTGAGCCACGAAAGCTTGGGATGTAACGCCGAGGCAGTGCGTGTACGCCGCCTACGCGAAGCCCACGTCGACTGAGCAAAATCTTAAAGCGGAACAAAGCAGTGCAAAAGTTTGAGCACTTCAGAACTAATAAGATTTTGCTGATTTGGGAAGCGACGGCAAACCTTTCAGCGAACAAAACATTTGACACGAAATTTGCATATTGCGTGTTTCGGGCTGCTTTGCGTACAGTACGTTTAAGTTCCCAGCACAGTTTTTCAAAAGTGCTTCCGTGAGGCGACTGCATTCTTAGAAATAGTTTAAGTTGGACATTAAAAAACTTCAGGGCTGCAATGCAAAACAGCTTAGGACTACAGTGTTATCAGACATTGTTTGACTTGTCCTGATGTCAACAGTTCAGCATAACTGACATTTCTGAATGTCATTTCAGGTAAGGGAAAAACCCTCAAAAACAAACCGGCGTCCAGCTTGTCGGCTTTCTGGAACTTTTCTGGTTATTGAGTTTTACCGTAAAGTTTGAATTTATCAGCTATGTTTATTTATCCACTTATCTGGAAATGAACTGACTGATAATTTGCCCCCGAATCTGTTTAACCTGTCGGGCAAAAAATGAAACGTTACCTCACCTCAATGCTGTCCGGTGTTCCTGGGTCCATAAACAGAGAGCCTCTGGAGTCCTCCCTCCTCACAACGTGGCCATTCTGAGTTGGCTGACCTGCAACCAAAATAGCTTTGTTGGGGTTTTCTTCGTAAAATCAAAAGCACCTTGACGCACCTGTTGCTTTGATTTAGCGCTCTATAATTTCAATATGAATTGAACTGATTTAACCAACACGTGCATAAACATGTCTGCTGATAAGGATGCTAAAAAGACTGTTATAATCTCCCAATTCTTTTAATCTTTGGGCTGAAGGAAGGACAATACTCGGTGTATAAATGCTCAATCAACAATCGTTTATTTCCATACAATTCAACACTTATGAGCACAAGCCATCATGATGGGGAGACATGCATGAAGAGGGTCACAGCAAATCTCGAAATGGTCGTGCGTTACACAAACTTTTATAGCCTCTAGTGGCCCCCACCTAGTCATGAAAGCCTAAACCTTCACATTCTTTCTAAATCTCGGCGAGCCGAAGTTATGACCTCGGCTCCCTGTCTGTCTCCTCTGTATGAGATAGAAGAATATGGGCAATATGTTCTGTTCTTTTCACAATCAGTAAGGCC
>VUQR01007957.1:26148-37985 GCA_015108515.1 Hemichromis elongatus | reverse complement strand
TAATAACCTTTTTTACGTTTTTAGTCCACTTTATTCATTATTTTTATAGCCATAATTTTTGGTTATGTTTAGCAGTATCTACACATTCCTGTGCTACACTTAAACACGCAGTTCCATTTACAACCTTAAGATGGCAGTGAAAGTATATTAAATGGAGCGTATGCTGACATATATTAAACCCAAGAATAGAAAAATAGAGAAATAATAAAAGGATAACCACAGGCATCATGAATGAATGCTTTATGGAGATTTACTGAGAGATGAACTGTACATATTATCACTTCAGTAGAGTTATGCGTTTGTGTATAGTATTTATCTCATTATGATACATCATTTAAATTCTGTGTATTGAAGGTGAGAGTTATGGCAGAGGAGTGGATCCATCTTACTATCACATATTAAACTGCTGACTAAGAACCAGTGAGGCCAGTAAGGTCAGTGGCATACACACTCACCATTAATAATTAATGTCGCAGCACATGCATTTATTCAGCTGCTTACCGAGCATCAGAGACTACAGTTCCCCTGAATTTGAATGATAATGTGCCATACTCTATAAGGGAACTCAAAGGTGTTTGGATTAATATTTTTTGTGGTCTATGAACTATGTCACATTATGTGAACTGAATTATTGAGGGTTACTGAGATCCGCTGCTTGGGACTGTTAGGATATATTGCCTACAGACAGTCTCAGAACTCACTGCTATTGTAAAGGAGGATTATATAGCTAAAGAACAATAACAAATGGCATATTCTTGTTTACCTTCCATTCTGTGTCAGCGGCCCTTCCATTTTGGATTAAAGCCCTCATTTCTATTTCAGCTTGTTGGGGGGGATGAAGTGCTCAGCTGACTAATCCTCAACTAACCCGCCAATAGTCAGCATCCAATATTCCACCTGTCATTCAAACCACAGCCTCTGTGTATCTGTGCGGTATTAAGAGACTATGTGGTTTTAAAAGAGAGGTAGATTTCTGGGTTTACTGATAAATATAAAGTTTAACGGATAAAAGATTTTTAAATCCTCAGAAAACATCGTTTCCAGTTTTAGTGTGTGAGACCTTGACAGAATTGTGATACCTGTGTGTTTTGAAATATTTACCAACAGAGGTCAGCACAATGCTGCTGTAAAGTACTCTAAAAATGAATAACCGGTCAGAATGGCTCATCCAGTCTATCAACCCTCTGAAAACTGCACACGGCCCTCTCTTTTAGGAATTAGCACTCCAAAGCAGTGGCAGCAAATAGAGCACTGATATTTTTCACCTCTGATTAGTGATTAGTAAGATTTTACGTCCTCTATTCCTGCTAAAAGTACCTTAGCCACAAAGGGCACTGTCACAAAACATAACTACGTACAGTATGGGTCATAATCACTTTTGTGCACAAATGAGAATTAACCAGAGCTGCCCGGCTCTAGTTTTGATTTAACATCACTGTATGTATGTGTGATGTGGGTGTGGGAGCCCTCTGTTAAATGCAGACTTTGTGCGTGTTTCACAATATTAAAGCTTATAAAGCGCTTATGTAATCGTCGCTCGTAACAGTTTTAAGCCAAGTCTTGGCGCATCCTGCTGTGTGTGTGTGTTTTTTTTAAACTTATTTTTAGAACACAGTTTGTGTACTGTCTGAATTCAGGTATTAAAAAAGAGGGGCTGGGGAGGGAAGCAGCATTAGGAATACGGGGATTTAAGAGAGATGATCTGCCTGAGAGGAAATTGTAGCAGCTCATTCATATCCTTGCTGACATATGGAACAGTAAAGCTCTTTATGTTGCTCCACTAAAATGCAACAATTCACTGTTTTGAGGGTTGAATAAATAGTTAAACTAACTATTAACTATAAAGTTAACCATAATTAATTAGCAAAGCAGACTGTGACCTTATGTTATAAATGTTGCTTATCTGTGAGTGAGATTTTGTTAAGTGTTAGTCACAGAAAAAAAAAAAAGTCCTCTGTTCCTCTTGAGGTGCTTCCAACCTCAAGGCCTCTTTGGCTTTTAGTTCCCCAGTCACAGTCACATTGGCCAGTGACCCTGACTTATTGTGATCTTCAGAAACCAGTCCGCTGATTCTCATTGGCCTTCACAATGATGTGAAAGGACGGTTACAGTATGGGCATTTTGAAGCATAACCATCATGGACTGCCTTTTGCAGTTTTCTTTGGCCCCTGATTTTCAAGAGGTAATATACTGAATGAGATATTTACATGTCTGTGTGAAGCCACAGCAGTATCCCACAGTATTATGCAATCTTAACCTAACATCTTTAATCCTCAGTGGAATGGTTGTGCAGAATTTACAAGCAGTGATTTGGCGTAGTCTCAGGACAAACAAGAAGAGGGGGCGAAACATTTTTATACAATTGGAATTAAAGTCAAATGCCCAGTCCAGAGCTTTTAATATCAGTGGACTTGTACTTAGACTTTTGGGCTTTTTTTTTGTAAAGACTTGTTTTGGGTTTTTTTTTTTAAATCAAATGAAAAAGATGACAGATTATAGAGCACTAATCACATAGCCTATATGATTTCCAAGCAGAAGCACTTTAACAAGAAAGCACCCTTCTCGGTTAGTTGAACAAAAATGTAAGGATGGCTCTTTCATTACTTACCTGCTGTATACACACCCCGCTCTACTGTTTCATATCAGAAAAAACAAAGTAGCAATTGTAATATAGAGAGAACAATGAGTAAAAAAATGCAATAATTTAGATAGCAGGTTGATTTATTTATTTATCTAGCTTCCCTTGTAGATCCAATGAGGATGCTAATATGAAATGTTTCGATGTGTTTATTTTCCATGTGCATATGTGATTATCCTCTTAACAGGTTTAAGCTAGAAGTTTAATCTAGACAAAAAGGAAACCTTTTTTTCAAATCATCAATTTAGGGTTTGGTTTAACCCGGAGAATTTATAAATAAAGGAACTTGCAGTTTCATTAGAGGTGCTCACAATATATGAAGTTATAGCTTGAATATTTGTGAATTAAAAAAGTCTCTCAATGAAATGTTTTCAGCAGAAAGAGTTTATTTTAGTATAATGCTGTCTAAGTGAGTTATAGCCCATTTAATTACAATGGGATTAATAGGAAAATAACCCTCCATAAATGAAGTATACACGAGAATTTTGATGTAAGTTTTTGATGAATCAATTTCGTCAAACCAAACTCTAACAAATTTTCCTTTATAACAGTCTGAAGCAGCAAAGACACTTGCACCTGTTTAAAATCCTCTGTCATTATAAAAGTGTAATTTGTTTTTTTTTTTTACATTTAATATGGCATAACCACTGATCTGACACCTAATTGCACTCATCCTAAATGAGTGCAATTTCCATTTTTTATATAACTGAGCAGTAGTATGTGTTAAAACTCAATCTTTTCAGTTTTTAATTTCTGGAAGGTAAGGCAGTTTAAGGATATTACCATATTTCAGAGCCTGTTTAAAATGGGCATTTAAGGAACTGCATGTTTGTGTTCATTTTTCATTCTTGTTGGTTTCTGGTAAAACAAGATATAAACTGAATAAAACGCAGTTATGTCAACACATATTTTTGTATTTTTGGCAAAGCCACACAAAATAAAACAGGTAAGAAAGAATGCAGATTTTCAAGACAGCAAAGCTGTATGAATGGCAAGCAGTCAAATTGAGAGACTAAAACTAGAGGCCCAAAACTGTATGTAAAATATGGATATAGTCATTATATCAGCTTCTTAGAGGTTTAAAACAGACTGTAAGCATGTTTATATGGTAGCAAGTTATCAATTACTTGGTAGCCCCACCTAAAATCTAACTCTGCTACTGTAATCATAATTTACAAAATGAACACAACTTGCATTCAGTAAGGCATGAAAGCAATAATTAATAATAATTACGACCATAAACTCATCGAAAAAGTCTTTACTGAAGTCACAGATCGAGTGGGCTGAAAGGTCAGATTGTACAGACTTTGTTAAAATGAAATGTCTTTTTGTAACCACAGTAGTTGTCCCCTGGTGACTGTTTAATAACAGTGTGGGTTTAAGGTATCTGAACATGTCATACACACACACACACACACGCACAGAGCAGAGCCTGGAAACCATTTCTCATCCCCATCATCATCACCATGGTAGCACTTCAAAGAGCTTGTCTAAAGCTCTAATGTGCAGTAAGAGGTTCTTAGAGATGCACCTTGAAGATGGGTCAAACCAACACTTCCTTTCCATTTATGAATCGTTCTCAAAACCGGACAAGAGGCTGTGGACCAAACCAACGTAATACTGAAAGGATATCTTTATATGTCAAAGCTACTGTGATATGAAGGAGATGAAAAAGAAAGGAGCCAACAAACAAAGCACACTGGACTAGTAATACTGTATGCGTTTCAGCAAAACACAGATACATCCGATAGTTGAGAACTTTCAGTGCATCACACAATTACAACTGCGAATCCATGTTGATGTCCTTACAAAAGTTTGCTTGATAGTCCTCAATTTCTTCTCCCCCCAATAAGATTGTGCCTCTGTTGAGAGCTAAAAGTCTTCAAAGCCTGGATACAAAAGCTCTATCCAGAGATGACGCACGCTGTGAAACACAGTTCCCAATTCAGAATGTAAGAGTGGACTCTGGGGTTATGTGGAACAAGCTGTACCCATCTGGCCACCAAGGTGCTTTAGTCAATGAGATACTTTGACAGTGAAGTCTAGCTGCAGTTAATTTTGTGATTAGTGCCACGGCTAAGCAGCAAGATGAGTGACTGGGCACACTACATCCCACTCACTTAAAAGGTCACAGGCCACACAGATGGGATGGACAGAAGATTTACAAGTTAATGGGTAATGGGGTAAAAAATATTTTCATCTGTTTAGCTATCGGCTTTGGGATGGCTACTTTTAGAACTGACTAATCCTCAAAACAACGCACACATACATGTACACACAAATATGTATTTTTAAAAAGAAGTACATGACTCAGGATCCCAGTGTAGTTCTTAGTTGTCTTAATAGAAAACTACTATGAACTGTCTCACTCACGCACATGTGTGTGGATACAATTACACATGTACACAAGTACACAGGCCACAAAGAGCATCAGTGATTAGACCCAAATGGAGCTGAATCCTGACTGATAGCATCTGCTTCTAAAGCCATCTGGTGCAGACATCAGCCACTGAGTGATGATGTACGTATAGTGTCCAAACTACAAACAGAGTGCGCTCCGATTCAGACTTTGTTACATTATTTCTGCAGTGCAGAAAAAAAATTAATGCATGTTTGCTTTGTTCTTGTTGAGGTGAAGCATAAATTTGGTTTATAAATCATGTAAGACACCAAGACATAAGATGCCAAAATAGAAGTATATCATATACATCACTAGAGCCCGGAATAAGATACTTACTTACTGTGTTACTGTTTGGGCTTGATTTAAGCCCACTGTTCCACCTGCTCTTAGATATTAGATGCTGAAGAGTAAATGATCCTGATCAATTTAATAACAAAGAACATCAAATTTTATATGAACAGTTTTTATCAGTGTTAATTGAAAAAAACCTGAGAAGAGCTTTAAGAGTAGAAGCTAATAGTTTTCTTTGGTGTCTTTCTTTCTTTTAAAAAAATAAAAACTGTCAAAATGCTGAAGATCTACACTGGTTTGCACTGCGTCTAATAAAGAAGCCCCTGCTCTAAGACACGCAACAGCTGTTCTCATCTAGTTTCCTTCTGCAATAGCAACATTGTGACTCACACCTTATTTAGAGCTTCTGTGACAACATCTCTTGCGTAAAGCGGCGTAGATAGTGAAATGTTTTCCTCTCAGAGCCTCAAACTCAGATAATGACTGGAAAAAAGAATGAAAATATGATTTGGTAAAATGTGTTATGTGTGTTATTTCCTGACAGTGGAGAGCTTAATCACATGTCTGATTTTTATTATACAAGCCACAGCTTTCATACGCCATAGACTACACTCTGTCTGCCCGGCAACACACCTGAGATATGGCTGCCTCCAAATTAATCTGCACCTCTGGCCTCAGAGGGACTGGTTTTTACAAGGAATCACATACTCTAAAAATTACCACACGAAGACCTTCGTAATATGAAATGAAATAGTCAGTCATGTATCCTACGCTTGCTCATCCATGAACGTTTGTGATTATCTTTCATATATCACAACCCTTCTGTTTCTCTTCCTCCTAAACCCTAACAGACCTGTAGACTTCAGACGGGCGATAACAGGGTGTAAATCTAATCATAGTGGTGGCATGACTGATCTTGATTGACTCACTGGCAGGGTATGAACCATCACCTTAACCTCAGTCTTGAACAGTGTACAGAAAATAGAGAGGAAGACAGGGAATATGTGGACAGCAAAATGCACACTTAAATCTTCTCATATTTCCAAAGAGCTCCACAACACTTAGAAAAGCTGTTATCCAATAACATATAACATGTTTAAGCAATATGGCAGGTCTACAGTCTGATGTCTGTTTTATTGTTTGTTACCATTGTTGGGTGTAATGCATTCCAAAATAAGTCATTACTGTTGTCACATTAGGTTTTTCGTTAATGGGACACATTACTGTATTAAATTCAGTATTCAAATTACAGCTGCAATTATGTTGTTACATTGTTACAAAGGTTCATCAGTTATTTTAGATGCTAGACATACAAAAAAAAACAAAAAAAACAATCAAATGTGTCTTTTTCATCCTCTGCACTTGCACTACAATCATCTGGACATTGTATTTATTTTTATTTTTAGAATCTCTATTTTTTCTAGAGTAAGAGAATGATGGTAAAGTACAATTGTGCCAAGGGCAGAAACAACTGCATTAAAAATATCAACACAGTCTCTTTGTAAACATCTGCACAGACTGCACGCTAACATAAACCTAGCCAAGAGCCCAGAATGATTGCATGTCAACCCCCAACACAGCAGCCAGAGCCTGATCTTCCACAGGTAACACAAAGCAGCGATGAGCAGTCAGGATTGTATGGCACTGCAGCTTCCATTTCCACATGTGCATGTTTGTACAATCACTGTGGCAATCAGTGTAAAGTATCTTTTGGGATGATTTTAAACTCTTTTTAAGTAAAACAAACAAATACACCAACCAAACATTTGTCATGAAGAAATGTTAATTATGCTTTTAACTATATGGACAAGAGTTAGACTACATAGAATATAATGGATGCTAAATGACCAAAATAATAAGGAACCACAGCCTAGTGTGCTGACTGCATTACCACCCACATTAAATATTGTACTAGTTACACTGCAGCCTTTGCTATTACAGCGATATATAATTTAAAGAGAGAGCGCGCTCCGATTGAGACCTTGTCACATTATTTCTGCAGTGCAGAAAAAAATTGAATGCAGGTTTGCTTTGTTCTTGTTGAGATGAAGTATAAATTTGGTTTATAAATCATGTAAGACACCAAGATATAAGATGCCAAAATAGAAGTAAATCATATACATCACTATAGTGAGAGCCCGGAATATGATGTTGGATGTTTTTGCCCGGAAACTGTTGCATGAGTCAAGTTTGAAGTCAGGCATCTTACTGTGTTACTGTTCCATCTGGTTTTAGATTTTAGTCTTGGATTAAGAAAGATGCTGACGATGCCAGTCAGTTATTGTTGGGCTGGTAAGCAACAGTAAGTTTCTAGTTGTTATTTTTCCCCCAATAAGCAGATGCCTGGTGTTTTAACAAACAGTTACATTCTAAGATACAGTTTGATCCTGATATATTTAATAACAAAGAGCATCCACTTTTATATGTACAACAGTTTTTCCATTATTAATTTAACAATAGCCTTTGCTATCATAGCGATACATATTTTAAATTGTGCTGCCATAGTAAGCAGTTCATGATCTTAAGGTAGCGTTCTTGTCAGTGCCCAAATTTTAAATGCGACCGGAGAACTAAACTGTATCTGAAACATTAGAATAAAAGTATCCAAAAACAAATTGACATTGTGCCATCAATTTACTCAGATTAGACTTCACAAAAGTCTGCTCAAGGTTAAGTTACCAAATAACTCGAATGAATGATGCTAAAATCTGCTTCCAATCATCGTTCATCCCTCCTATGACATAAACATCGTATACCGTTTAGGAACAAATGGATGTGCGAGGATATTTTTTTTGTATGGCAAATAAAAGTGATATTTAGAGACTAAATGAAATATGTCTCATTTTTTTTCTTATTATAGATTTGAAAGGTTCAGGATCTAACAATGTGGGTTAAGTGCTATAAAAGTCTGGGTGTTGCAGTTGTGTGTAAATGTTTACCTGAGACTTACAGCCAGTGACGGACTAATGTAAGAACAAATACAATGACATCACACAGAGAAATACTGCAAACTGAGTTATATCGCTTGACTTGTGTCCTGAAAGTCAAGTGGAATGGTTTGAAACATTAGTGTTTTCCTAATGCAAACAAAATCTAATATGGAGAAAGCAGAAGATCTTTGAATTTTAGAGCACAAACAAAGTTTGGTTCCATCAGCTTCATTGTGTTTTTTGCTGGTCGTACATCACCGTGGCAGGCAGCGATGGCTGATATTTTTTCTGATCTGTTTTCATGCTATAGGAATTATCTAAGCACCACCACACTGGAAATCACAGTAATATTATCTGATTTGACCACAAATGGTCTTATCAATATTAGTTTACCAATATATCTGTTCTAATTTCCAAATTGTTTTCCATGAGTGCATCAGTATTTGGTCCCATCTTGGATGATTAGCAATGGCTTCAAAATATTGAAGACAGATTCTTGAAGCACAGTTCAAAGCACAGCACTGAACGTTGCGTCCTGTTTTACCTGAATGAATTTTCAGTACTGTGGGGTTTGGATAGATATCTCTGTGATCTTCTCAAAGGAAAACTGAAATCTGATTTTAAGAAATACTCATAGGAGGCATAGTAAGTGAAAGTAGCCACTAGTATGTTTCCTTTGACTCGTGCTGCTTCTCTCTTTGCTGTTTTCATTCACAGACAAACATTATTTTGCCCACTGCTTAACGTTCAGATGATTACTAAAGTGCTACATTTATATTTACCACATTATTCAAAAGTAGAAGACCATAGTTTGCTTTCTGGCTAAAGTGATAATAGTATTTGTTTAAGGAACAATTATTACTTAGGAATAAGGTGATCCAAATAAAAGTTACCCCACAAGACGTTTTCAGTGATAATTAATGGTCAGCAACAAGAACAGATCTTCAAGCAAATAAGTGAGAAAGTAATTTATACAGGATAACATGTGTTTAAACTGTGCAACGTAAGCAGCATTTCTTCTGACTATGTATTAATTCTCTTTGCATGGGAAAATACATATAGTCTTAATAGCATATCTTAAGGTATGGCAGTATCCTGTTTTGGATTCTTTCTGTAGCTCTACAGTGTGTTTAGCATCCTTATGGAGCTACATCATCACCTAAAATAGGAACCATTAGTTGAAGAGACCATCACACGTCTAGCGTTGCTATAGTACGAGATTGCCCTCATCAGTCTCACCAGGCTCCTGATTGATGTCGTTGATAACTGCAGGGGGATTTGATGTGATGGTCCAATGTTGTGACAATCACTCACAAATAGGATCTGAAATTTTACCTCCATACAGTAAAGACTGAATCCAGAAATAGAATCAAAGAGGAGAAAGTATGCAGGTTTCTTGCTCAAGGAATCTTTGTTACAGACAGAGGAGTTTCACAAAAATAGGACAAGAGATTTATTTATAAACCCTGGTACATAAAGCTACAAATCAGCTAACGTTAGACATTCCTGAGAGTCATTTTTTGTAACTCTCAGACATACTTGAGATTGAATGAGAAAAAAAAGAACAATATGACTGATGCTTATGTTCAAACTGGGGACTGCATATCAATTCCTGTGAGGTTGTGATGTAGACTATTATTAAAATTAATTGTAAATAAAATAGCAGGTGTAGATGGCAATTTTGTCATGTCATGTCATGTAGCAGTGAAACAAGACCTTTGCGAGCTACTTAAACTTTTGAGGCATGAATCATCATCTGCTCTACCCCCATATTTTGGAGACAAACAAAAAGTACTTTACTGGACAGAATCTACATAGATTTCAATGCCTGTCAGTTATATTGATTATTATGTTTTTTTCCATGAATGCCAAGATTTGAGAAAACGTTTTTTTAAAGGAACAAAAATAACAAATTAAGAAAACACAGTGTTTGGGTTATAGTTAGGGTCATAACTGATCATAACTGATAGCTTAGCCCTCAGAGGGGTAAAAGTGAGACTATGCTCACTTCATCTTCAGTCTCAAGTCTGTCTGTCCTTTAAAATATGAAAAGCAGATAACAATAACAAGTTTGTGTAAGTCAGATTATTGATCTGCAATCAAGAAATAATATAGGAGGCTAACAGGTATTCTGCTGACCTCAGTGTGAGGAACCAGCAGTATCTGTCTCCACAGCAACCTTCTTAAACTATCTTTAGCTCCGATCCAACAGCAAACCTGATTTTCAGCATCACCTCCACGGACACGTGGAGCCATGAGCATGCTCAGAATATCTATGACATCTGTATTTCACTGTTACCCAATCCTGTTTATTGAATAGAAGTCTTCATTCAAGGCACGTGGGAAGCGCCAGCATGAGAGAACAAACATAAATAACAATATTCTGTCACTGGATGAATGTAGCCGTTGTCACATTCATACAGCACAATGCTGCTTTGATTTATTATACATGTGAGTGAGTGAGCCTGCATGTTCTCTGGTGGAACAGATGTAAAGCTCTGCAGTCTTATGGCATAGTACCGTGAGAGCTTGCATATGAATTGAAGGCTCACAACCTCCCCTTTAACATAGGCATGATCCATGTATGCACTGACTCTGGCAGTTTAAGTTTTCTTAACTGTTAGAAGGATCAACAAGAGCCAGAGTGCGATATGCGCTCATTGTTTGTGTTTATAGAAATACACATAAATTACATTTTAGTAAACCATCAATTTCAATGGTATGCTATACTCATTTTTTAGGATTAATTACATGTTGTCTGTCTCTCTCTTTCCTACTCTACAGGGTGGGCCATTTATATGGATACACCGTAATAACATGGGAGTGGGTGGTGACCATGGTGGCCATTTAGAAGTTGGCCATCTTGGATACAACTTTTGTTTTTATAAGTTTAATAATAAGGTTGATGTGTCACATGGCCCTCTTCCTATTGAAAAAACAAAAGTTGTATCCAAGATGGCCGACTTCTAAATGGCCACCATGGTCACCACCCATCTTGGGGAGTTTGCCCCTGAACATATACTAATGTGCCACAAACAGGACTTTAATATCACCAACCATTCCCATGTTATTATGGTGTATACATATAAATGGCCCACTCTGTACTCTTTATTATTGTCTCTTTCTCTATTATAATGACCCTGTTTTTCTGTTTCAAACTCTTTTTTTAGTTCAGTGTATGTGGGCGTTAGCACTCACACTTGTGTACATGCAGTGTATGGAGGGCAAGCCTGCTGGACATGTTCCTGTTTTTTACTTGCTATATAGAGTCACCAGTTAAGCCTTGCCAGACCAGTGTGTCAACAGGGGATTCCAGGCAGTTAAGCTGCTGTGGGTGGATGCCTACCTGTCTAGGCTGAGCTTTGTTGGTGACACGCACCTTTCCGTCCAGAATTGAAAACTCAATCTCTTATCCCGTTCTTATCAAAGTCTGCAGTATTACAATCTGTATTTTCCATCAAAAAGGCTGATGAGAGCCCCCAAGGCCAAGCTGTTGTTATGTGTTGGGAAGCAAACAGAAGGCATAGACTGTAATGTGCTAAATCTCCATGGCAGGTGTCTGGATTACCTGGCGGGG
>VUQR01007950.1:0-15730 GCA_015108515.1 Hemichromis elongatus | reverse complement strand
CCATTTTATTTTTTTATTATTTTATTTATTTATTTATTTTTTCTTTCTTTCCTTTTTTTTTTTTTTACTGTGTAAGAATATTCAACATTGCTATCGATAAATTTTTCAGAAAATGTCAGAAAATATAAACAGCCGTGGGATAGTGTTTGTCCGTGATTTGGACAGGGGGAACAAACTGTGGCAGGATCAGCCTGATATTATTTGTATCCCACCTTAACTTTATATGTATAATGAGCTAATGTCATTATAATTTCATTATAAGAAGTCTTTGTAAACTAAAAGCCAAGAATGTGGGATACTGTTTGTATGTGATTTGGAGACCCCAGCGTGTGCTACCGACGCAGGGGAAACCAACTCTGTCGGGGATCCCTACCTTGGCACTGCCGTTGTGCAGATGAAGCCAAAGGCAAGATATGCTTTATCATATTTTCTAGTCTTTGGCTTGGAAGGAAGTTTGTTTGGAAGCATATTTAGCGATGCTTCTTTCTCTGCTTTGCATTTGTGTGGGAACCCCCGTCAGTAACCTGTCCATTATGCAGTGTCCAAGCATTTTTTACTGTTTGGCTGACAAACAGAAGCCTGATACTAAATGTGAAACTCAAAGCCTAAACATTCAGTTGGGGAAAAGTGTGTGCAATTCTATCAAAAAATCTGTTTTCCTGTCAGTGGAGGGATGCAGGAAGACTGGGCTCATCTATTGACTCACAGACACCAGAGGTTGCATCACTTTCTCCAGCACTCTCTCTTTCAGTGAATAACCTTTGACCCCTCGCCTGTCTCTACAGCCACCCCCACCATCTCTGTCTCAACTGCCATCAGAAAAAAAAAAAAGCTGAGGATGGCATTTGTGACTGTAGTGATAATTGCAGTCTGTGCAATTTTAAGCCTGCTTGTTGTGTACCTGCTGACTTGTGATGAATACAACAGTTAGGTAGGAGGAAGGCGGGATAACATTACCAGTTAAACAGCATCTACTTCACTAATGCCACTGATTTAAGGTTAAAACCTTATCTTTTGAGGGCGTATGCTTGGCTTCTGTTGGTGGAGCTGGTTGGTAGGACATATGGCAACAGCTCTACAGGGGGTTGTGGTAGTCAGGTGCCTTGGACAATATCACTATTAAAAATAAACAGGTATTATGAGATTATGACTCTAGAATAGACAAAATGAGTTGACATAACTGTAGTAATACTTTAATAAAGGAATTCAAATCAAACTATAATGCCAACCATTTTATTTTAATTTGAAGTGCATTAAGAAAAAATTGTATCGTATCTGAAACACCTAGTTTGTCAAGACTGGAGTTCTGCCTGGCTGTAGCGTAGACCAGAATTGGATTTAGTCTGAAATTAGAGATTTTTCAAGGAGTTCATTCAATATTCAAGCCAGAGTTTAAATGCATGGATCACGAAGCGGGGCAGAGGAGAGACACTGTTTTCATGAGAGAAATAATAAGAAGGTTCTAAGCATTTTCCGAGTTAGCAATGCAAGTGCAGTCAAATCAACCTTTATGTGTGCTTTATGGACAAAACAACACTAATTTGAATTTACAATGAATTTCCAAATAAGACAACCTTTTATTGTTCAGATTCCTCAAGAGAGGAAATTCCGAAGTGCCAGGCTGAGCTGGTTCACAGCAAACAAAAAGCAAAACAGAGGCCTTTCTGAGGATACAACTGAACTTCTGACGCTTGACTTCAAGTATGTCACACGCTCAGACTCACTTAGTTCTTTACGATCTACAGAATGACTCAGATTGGGCTACAGAGAGGAGCAACTTCAAGTCAAGTCTACTTATATATGCAGGAAAAACACAATTTATGATGGAGTTACTACTGGTGACAGGTAGATGTGAAGCCAAAGGTCATTCATGTCAGTAAAAAACAACACAGAATTCATGGAACACAGAGAGAGAGACCTTTACTTTATTATTGAATGGAAAACTTTATCAGCTCTAGTATATAAATATAATAGGCACATTTTTACCTATGTCATTGGCTTCTATTGGTTGGATTGGCAGGATGACCTACTTTTCTCTTCCTGCATATAATAAAAATGCTAGCTTACTTGCACTGAACATAGAATGATTATTGACTAAGTTAGTCTGAAAGTGGCAACTCCACACAAACTCACAGGAACACTGTGTTAGGGGAGAAAATAACATAAGATTATTAAACCTTATATTTACTAAGTATAATTTGCAAATACTAACAGCAAGCTCATTATGGCATTGTACATCTCACTGTTACAGCATCACATTCAATCTATCATACAGGAAAGGAAAAGGGGAGAAAAGCTGTACTCTGTTTATATATTTAAATGGCGGAACCAGTGGGTGTGGATGCACATAATCCTAACAACACAGAAAGACCAGCTGCTTTGTGTGAGAAAAGCACTTGCCTTTTATCTATTCAAGGGTTGCTTTTGTCTATTATCACTTAAATGTCTATAAATGTAATCTCCGAACTGGAAATTTTGAGTTGGAGTTTAGCCAGATATAAAAACATCTATCGTTTCATTTTAGGCTATCGTTTATTTTGTGGTGACGCAAAATAACCATTTACGGCAATATTTTTTCATCATTTTGACGGTCACTGTAGAATTAATTTGTTCAAGTTCTCTCTTTCTCTTACATTAAAAATAACCATACTACGGACAGGTAAGCGACTGATTTTGTGCGTTGTCGTTATTAATAATGATCGCGTTGCTCCGCCGTCCGCTTGTTTATTTTCCACATAAACCTTTCACAATAAAGTTGAAGATCCTGTTAAGATTTTTCAAAATAAAGTAAAACGTGAAATAGTATGCAGAGTGTTTACGGATGAAGAGCAAAAAAAGAGCCGTCAGGTGCTAAAAAATAAACATTAGAACAGGCTATTGCCCGCAGCAAGCTTCATGCATTGGTCAAAACACTCGACTCCAGGTCCTGACACTTGAGTTGCCCAAGATTCACAGAATTTACAGAAAATTTTGAAAATTTTTGTGATATATATCGTTGCTGGGATGATAAATGTTTTATATCGGGATATGAGATTTTGGTCATATCACACAGCCCTAAAAGTAACCATACTTGGACAAAAAGATGGGGTGTTGAATTATGAGGAAATGCTAGCTTGGTTAGCAAGCTGTATCCATAAAGCGTAGAGCATATACACACATATTGGCTAAATACCGTTAAGTATCAGACAAGTAAAATATGAAAATTTCACAAACAAAAACACAGAAGTGAAGTCCAGCTCAGTGACTGACATAAATTCAAGCAGAGATAAAGCCTAGGAGAAAGCGATTGAGCTACCTGTATCTGGGCATCTGTCAGTCCAAAGAAGGAAACCATCCCTAAGGAAAAAACATTTTTGAAACAAGCAGCTACTCTAAAGTTGGGTATTTTAACATATTAGTCTATAGGAAATGACTTCCTTTTAGAAGCACAGCTGAGAAAGACAGCAACTGCAGTTGCTGGGGACAATGTAATGGGACTAGTAAACCAGAAAACTGTCTCTGCCCCTGTTTGGGAGTATTTTGGATGTAGTTCCAATGATAAAGAAGAACTACAACATTGTAGAAATCTTCAAGCACAGTTTATTAACCACATGGTTTTATTACACTGCCAATCTGCTACATCATTTCTGTTCTTAGCACTTAAAGTGGTATTATATTTCACTGCTGGGTGCACAACAACAATAGTTTCTATAATATTGTAAAGAAGCTAGGATCAATCAAAAGACTTAAGAAGACTGACTTCCTTCATGCAAAACAATTCAAAAGTGGAAACTTGTCTGTTTATGCAAGATTACTATTCTTACTGGCCCAATATGTGAAGAACAAAAGTAAATTCAGAGCTTGAATTTTACTTTTTGGATCAACAGCCCAAGTACATCAACCTATCCAGCCAGAATCTTGGAGACATTTAAGATATGAATTGTTTTCACTGCCAGCTCTAACAGTTACAGAGCATGGTGGGGGGTAAAGTAGCCTGCTTGACTTGCTGGCCACAAAGCAGCAAATAAGTAAGTAAGTAAGTAAATGGATGGATGGATGGATGGATGGATGGATAGATAGATAGATAGATAGATAGATAAAGAACTGCTGAGAGCGAAAAGCAAGCAATTTGTCACTGAAGCAGACTGCATTACATTCAAATGAAACTGCTCCTTAAGATTAGATTACCTGCCAAGCATAGATGACAACTGACAAGAGGCTGTGTTCAATAGCAAAAATGGTAAAACTGGTCGCCTTGGCCTTGAATAGGTTTGAATAAGTAAATGGGCAAACCTTCAACAAATAAGTTGCACTCAGGCTAACTAATTAGTTAACGCTTTAATGCCAATTACTTCTTTAGTTTTTCTCGGACAAACGTCACAAATTATGGTTTATTATTAACAAAAAATAATAATAATTAGTTCATCGTAATGTATTCCAAAAATACCGAGGTGAATGAAGTATTCAGATTTAAGTAAAAGGACATTTATTATTTCTGTGCTTGTAAAGGTAATCATAAACCAAAAAAAGCATGTAAAAAAATGCCATTACTCAATGTAGACTATATATCTTTTATTAATTTTAAGTGTTTTATTGCTTTCTGCATTACCTGACTGTTCAGTTCAAAAACTGACATTCAACTACAACTGGTAAACATGACAGCTTCACACTTCCTTCCCTCAATCAACCTCCAATCAACTTAAAAGGGAAAGTAGAGAATCTTTGTATTTCTTAAGATGGAACCAGAAAATGTTTCAACATAAAAAAGGAAGATTACCAAAGCACCAATGATGTCTGTCAACCAGCTGTTTGACTAGTCAAGTAATTGTTTTGGCTCTCGACCAATACAATGGCTCAGAATAACTTATCAGTGCACAACTTATGTGACACACCTGATGAACACTGAACAACAGGACATCAATGTTCGCCTCACATATCAGTACATCTCTTTTTAATAAAACAACAAAGGTCTTCATGTGTTTTGTGTAAAGCAAACTAGTCCCTTGGAGAAGCTGTCAGATAAATGTAGTGAAGTGAAACGTGCCATTTCCCTCTGAACTGTTGTGCAATATCAATAGAACGGAAACACTGAAAGACCTCACATCTGTACTTATGTACATTATTTACAGTAATATAGGGAGTTAGAGCATGCCCAGTAATAACTAATGTGTAATGACATTAGGTGACAGAAAGCATTGTGACCCGGGTGTTCCTCTCCAACACAAACACAAACACCATTACTGACAACTGTTACTGCTGTGTTAGCTAACTGGTTGCATGCACAGGGTGTAGTTTTTAATCTCCATTCTTAGCTGTTAGCACGTTGTTACTATTTAAAACGACCGACTGTACACAACAGCTTCATACCCACCTATACTACATATACATCACAGCAGCTAGCGTGATTCCAGCCAGTTTAGCTACAAAGCTAACGTCGTATAATGTTAATCAGTAACCTTACTTCTTTCCACGTGAACTTAAACGGAGACTACGGGCCTGTTTACTCGATTTACGGTCACTTTCAGGGAAAACACCACCTGGTTTAACGTTACCAATGACATGAACATCTGCCCAGCGTTAAAAGGCTATGCAGCAGCGAGAGTGGGGGCTAGCGCTAGCACCTTTAGCATCGTTAGCTGGCTGCCACCCCCCCACTGGTGGTTTTGCAGGGGGCATCGGGTTTTCCAAAAAAGAAAGAACGGTGAAAACACAAAGCCACCGGCACACAGAGCGAAGTAACCCCTTTACTCTGCGTTAATGTATTCGTCCGAAGCCGTGAAGCCAAGTGACCATACCTCAGGATGGAGAATAGGGACGCAGCCAGCTTCTTTCTCATATTCCTCCATAGCGTCGGCCATCTTGGTGGTGATGCTCGCTGAGCATTGTGGGAAACAGGAGACAGTGCAGGGGGGAACAGTCGAGGAGGGAGGAGGAAGAGAAGAGAGGATCTGTCAGACACACTGTTGATGTACAGGTCACAGCACATAATAGAAAGGACGTCTACAGTTGTACAGCAAAAATGTATTCATAATGTTTCCTCCAAAATATTCGTTTTTGTTCTTTTAGCGTCCCATTATGGGGGTGGGAGGTATAAGATACTAAAGATGATGGTTATGTGATGATCCTCATCCTTTTCAGGGTTGCAGGGTCGCTGGAGCCAGCTGTCTTAGGGCGAGAGGCAGGGTAAACCCTGGACAGGTCGCCAGTCTGTCAGCAATGGGCAATTTAGAGATTCCAATTAACCTGTCCCCACTAACTGTATGTCTTTGGACTATTGGAGGAAGTCATAGTACCCGGAGAAAACCCACCCAACCACGGGGAGAACATGTAAACTCCACACAGAAATCTAAAAGCAGAACGGTTGTCTGTCTTCCGAATCCAAACTGGGAATTGGTTCTACAGAAGACAGGCCTGAAAGCTCTGCCTTCCATTTTACTTTTAACTACTCTAACCAGAAGTAAGCCTGCATTCTAAAATTGAAGTGCTCTTCTGTAATAAGAAGGATTTTAAATTCACTTCCAGATTTATCCCGGAGCCAATGAAGAGAAGCTTTTATGGGAGAAATGTGTGTCTTTTTGAGATTGCAGAGGACACCATGAGTTGTATCCCACTGCATTCCCACTATGTCCTCAACAGCTGTCCTTACCAGCAGCAGTACCTGCAGTAGAAGAGCTGCACATTTATTTAATTTATTTATTATAATTTGTTTTAATGTTTCGGTGACTATTTTTTTTTCTGAGACAGATTTACAGTGTAAAACATATATTTATCAGTAAATTATGTTGTATTTTACAGCTTTATATAGGAGGCCAAAAATTTATTAAATTCGATTTTTTTGTGGGCCACTAAAAATATACAAGAGGCCAATAAATAATAAATAATGTATTGGCCTGGTGGCCTAACAGGAGGAAAAAAAGATGTTAAACAGTAGTGACACTGCAGTCCTTTCACTTTTATATGGTTTCTTTTACATAACAGTAACATTTGAACTTGCTCTTAACTGTTTTCATTGGTACCCATCAACTGGCACAGGTCTTTTTGATCCCCAGGTTTCTGTAATGCTCGCATATGATGGGGATATTTCCTCAACATGTGGGACTGCCCTTCCTTCTGATCAGGTGTGGCCCAAGTACTCACTAATGTTCACAAATTATATTATTTTAATGCATTTTTTTTTACATTACATTAGCCATTGAAACCAAACTAAAACATAAAATGACATTTAGAGCAAGCAGAAAACAAGCAAATGAGGGCTAAATGCTTAAGTGAAAAATAAAGGAAACAGCAATGTAAAACATACAATGCAAAAAACTAAGTTTGTTCATCTTAACAAACTTTTGTTGAAAATAGTATAGAATTAAACAATGCGTAGTGTTACACAAACAAGAGCAAGTAAGTCAGGTTGCATGTATTAGGTAGGTCCAGATGCTTTGTAAATTACTCTAAAGAGTCACTGAATCATTGCTTTAAAGGTTGGATGATCCACAGCTGGGAAGCTCTGACTGTGAAAGATATCTAGAGAGAAAAGATGCTAACAGTGGCTCCTCGTATTCTAGACCATGATTATTTTTTTCTCCAGCAGTCCTGTGAAGTCTGAATGTGGCAGGATGGACTGCTTTTAAATTTGCAATTTTCTATGTCAGTTTTATTGTACGCACTTCAATAATAATAATAATAACAACAATAATGATAATGATGATGATAAAGGAACATGTAAAAAAAAAGAAGCGTCTGAACTTTTTTAGGTTGTTTGAAGACGTTTCACCTCTCATCCGAGAAGCTTCTTCGGTTCTCTCAGTTCTCAGAACTGAAGAAGCTTCTCGGATGAGAGGTGAAACGTCTTGCTGAACACCTTTATGTGCCCAAAACGGCCAAAAGAAACCATCCATGACACTGCCGTTATACCGCTTTGCGCCTGTAGATGCTCCATGTCGCATCATGTTAATCTTTATCAAACCCCAAACTCCACCTACCACTAGATGTCACCGCACACCCAGGCATAGCCCAGACATGGACGCTTGCGATTCCTCAAATGCAGCAGCTGCAATAATCATTGTAGTTATTATTGGTGGCAGAAAAATGATCAGCTACATACATACAAACATAACCAATAATGTGACACGTCTCCTTAACAAATGTAAACTTAGCACTATCTATCTATCTATCTATCTATCTATCTATCTATCTATCTATATATATATATATACTTAGCACTATCTAGCACTATATATATATATATATAGGGTTAGGGTCAGGGTTAGGAGCTACTTGAAAGTGCACCAAAGTGATTACACGTTTGACACGTTTGCAAAGGAAAATCAGACGATACCCGATCAGGGAGGAAATTTCGAGCTGACGGGTCAAGTTATCCAGTAACAAACCATACACGGGATATTAGCTGTTGACTCTTCAAAATAAACCTCCAAAGAGAGGCAGGGCAACTCTAAAATGATCAGCTCTTGATAAAATAAACTAATACTATTTTATAAAAGGATAATTCTATTTTATTCACCTTTAAAGCATTATGGGAATGTAGTTGAAAGGGTGCTTTAAGGGTAGAACTGAAGCAAGAAAAACAGGACAAGTAAATTAAAGAGAAGACATAATTTTTTATTTGCCATGTGAAAGTTTAAAAAAACATGAAACAAAGTAAAGTATGTATTTTTTAACAGATGTTTATAAATTTTAATGCAAATTAGTTTTCATGAATTAAATAAAACAGACAGTACACCCACCCAAAACTGTCTTATTTGTATCATTTGACTCAAACACATAAAAATAATACCATCTATAATAGTAAATGCCAAAATGTGGACGTGTTAAATTTTCAAAATAGCCTTTAGTTTGAAATTCATGTCCGGAAGTCGTGCATTTTCAGGTTACTTTACTTCATTCGACACAAAAACAATCCCGATAGAATCGTGCAGGCACGCTGGTGGCTAACAAATAGAACGAAGACTGCTGGTAAATAAATATTAGAAAGCTTATTATCATTGTCAAAGTTGATTTTTAACATTTCAGACATTAAAACGGGACCTACGTGAAGCCGGCGAGCTGAGGAAACCGCGAGTCATCACTCGTTGACGCTGCCCAAAGACGAGTAAACGTTAACACATCTAAAGCTAACTGTTAGCAGACCGACACACGCCCCGGAGGACTGCTTTTAAATAATTACAGGCAGCCCTTTCCTTTCGTGGCACAGTATAACGGGAGACCTGCGGTGGAGCAAAGGTAAGCTCAAACAAGCAAAGAAAAAAAAAAACGAAATGAAAGCTAACCCTACCGCCTGCTTTTGATTACAGGCAGCTAGCCTAATTGCTAATTGTGTGTGTGTGGCTCAGTGACAGCCGTGACTGTAGACTGGTAGTGCGTATTATTATGTAATGAATCAGGATTAGAAATAGGGACCGTAGCAACTCCTGCATCTTCATGCGCTGCACTTGTGCCCCCGGCATCCGTCCCAAGTCAAACTCCACATTTAGCCTGTTGAGAGTTGCTCTTTAATACAACGCGAAGGCAGTCCGGGGCAACGCGCTGAGTGATGAGGCGGGCTAAATTTGGATTTCCTGCAGCCCGCTGTATCCGGGTGATGTATGGGAGAAGCTGTGGATTATAAACCACACCAGGCTTTGCCACTTCAGCGGGTCTGGTGCTGGTAATGTTGTTGCTTTTCTAACCCCCACCCTTCACCCCACCCGTGTTGTCTTTCAAGCATATCTCGCTGCAGTGTTGGATGTCTGCAGCTCTGTTTCCACTTTCACTTGACAGGAGACAAGCGCTGAAACAAGAGAATCACAGGGCAGCAACAGCTCTTGCTAACTGTGTCAGACAAGCATTACATCCGGTGGATCCTGGCGTGGTGTCTGATATCTGATATTACCATGTCATGGTGTCCACCTGCGATTTAACCAAGTGTTTTCTCTGTCCTACTCCATTTGAGTATTTATTTTTAATAGCTGCAAGCTAACTATACATTTAAAGGTTTTAGAGTCTTCTTTTTCTTTCTAGTTAAAATATGCAGTGAGAAGTGTGAACTTATTTTGAGAACTAAATCTTGGGACCAGATTTGGCATCTGACACTCATAAATTTATATTTGCAATATTTCCATATTTCCGTCCTGTGCCAGTGTGCATGTAAAGAAGGGCAATCCCACACTTTCCATGGCAAACCTTTATTAAGGTGTGCAATCCAAGGTCACGGGAATAACCAGCTCATTTGCCAGTCAAAAGGAGTTTCAACTCAGACCTTTTTTGAAGCACTGCTTGTTCCCTGCACACTGGCCCGGTCATAGTGGCACACATATAGCTTTTAGTTTAAATGCAAGCTCCGCATTGGAAGGGCAGGCATGATATTAATACTGACATGCAGAGGAAAAAATAAAGAACTCGTTTCACTTTTGTTTGTTTGTTTGGTGATATAAAAATCAGCAGTGACCTGGAAAAAGGAAGCTTAGATGATTTCCTACAGTTGTATTTCCATGTGTGAAAAAATAAGAAGTTGTTTCGTCCTCAATAAATCAGGGATGTCAAAAATGAGGCCTGGGAGCCAGAATTGGCAAAGATTCTGATCCAGCACAGTGGACAGGATTAGAAATTGTGAACAAATACATAGATCTTTAACTGTATGTTTTTTTTTTTTTTTAAGTTTTACAGCTTTTCTAATTGATAAAGAGGCCCCATTACCATTCACACTACACCAAAGTAATTAAATAATAGATAAACATGACAAAAAAGTTCCTTTTTTTCCTATTATACTATAGATTTTTTTATGTAAATTCACATAAAAATAAGAAAACGGAAATTTTCTGTGAATGTTTTTAAACAGTCTGGACAATGAACTACCAAAACTGACTGTCATTGTACACATTTATCGCGTAATTTCAGTGGTCTGGTGAACTTAAGAGCCAAGTTTGGGGCTGTATGTACCACAGTGTAAAATGACATTGACATCTTCAATAAGTGGACTTAACAGTTTTTTTTATATATTAAACAGTGTTTCTGTCATTTATTGCATCATAAATGGACTAGTTGAGGATGGAAGAGTATCTCGGGGTCTTGTTCACGAGTGACAGGAGAAGGGAGCCAGAGATCGACAGACGGATTGGTGCTGCAGCTGCACTTATGCGGATGCTGTACCGGTCCATTGTGGTGAAGAGAGAGCTGAGTGTAAAAGCTAAGCTCTCAATTTACCAGTCGATCTATGTCCCTACCCTGACCTATGGTCACGAGCTGTGGGTAGTGACTGAAAGGAATGAGATCGTGGATACAAGTGATGGAAATGAGCTTCTTCCAAAGGGCTGGCTGGACTCTCCCTTAGAGATAAGGTGAGAAGTCCAAAAGGGGCTCACAGTAGAGCTGGTGCTCCTTTACATTGAAAGGAGCCAGTTGAGGTGGTTCAGGAATCTGACAAGGATGCCTCCTGGGAGCCTCCTGGGTGAGGTGTTCTGGGCATGTCCCACCAGAAGGAGGCCCCGGGGCAGACCCAGTTCACGCTGGAGAGATTATATCTCTCGGCTAGGGTGGCTGGAGGAGGTGGCTGGGGAGAGGGAGGTCTGGGTTTCTCTGCTTGGGCTGCGACCTGGCTCGGGAAAGCGGAAAATGATGGATGGACTAATTTATTACATCTCACGTCAGGTCTCAAGTTAGAGCATGTAATGTTTGTCTGGTGTGAGACCAGGAAGCGGGCTCAACAAACTCTGAGTCTAATCATAAATGCTGGGTTGATTTTCCTGTTCTGGAAAGCCTGATCAGTTATTTCAATAAACTCTTAATAGGCTCACCCTGAGTTAAGTGTGTGCATAGAGTAGAGAAAGCAAGCAATCTTCAGTGGAATCTGATACCACGATTCACCATGGCAACGGCAGATAAAGAACAGGATCTCCATTTTTAATTTGGTGCAGCGAGTATTACGAACACATGCCTGACCATGATATTTATCTCAAAGATCGAGTGGGGGGAAAAAATAGTTATTTTATTAGCTTTGTCCACACTGTCATAATCTCTTGAGAGTATAAACGTTTGATATGAAACATGTAATTTGTTATACTGGGGTCTGGGGTCATTATTTACCCAACTTCATTAGATGAAGCTTGAATTTTGATTTGACATTTCATTTTCAAAGCTCCAGATCTGCCCTCAAGCCAGTTTTTTTTATTAAATGAAAATGGTTTGTTTTTGATTATTTTTTTTCCAGTAATTTAACTTTGTAAAAAAACAACTAAATTTTATTGTTTAAAAATGAGTAATGACATTTACAGAAAAAAACTCTGCTTTAATGTTTCCAACATTACATTAACCATGTGTAATTGCTAATATTAGTCTTCACTGACTAATACAAGTCAGTGTGGCTCTTTTAAAGGCATAGCAGAGATGTTTTACTGAGTTACCATTAATACTAAGATTTGAGCAATTGTAACTGTTTAGCATAAAAAACATAGGGCAGCTTTCCAAGTCTAATGAAAGTAAAGTTTATCCATAAAGTGAAAAGTGTTATAGCTAAGCTTACATAAACGGAATTATTTTATTTTAGTTTGAAGGGGTTAGGCATTAAATGGTGATTAAAAAAAGAGGAATATATCCAGCTCCTCACAGGTTTCATTCTCTCAGCTGGAGACTCAGTGCTGTTTAAGTGTTTGAAAGTAAAGATTAAATATAAACACACAATTTAAAGCTTTTTCTAGGGTAGATGTTTTGTAGAGAATATATTAGTCAAAAGTGATTTCACATCTGTCCATCTCTAATCTGGTGCTTAAAGGAAGTGAACTACTTTCATAGTACAGAAATTTTAAATTGAATAGCTTTTTTTAAAGGATACACGTGGCCTTGAAGAATCCAGCTGTAGTTAAACATTCACCGTGTGTTACTAAAGCTGGTTAATTATTTTGAGCTCTGCAATGAGAGAGGCCTTTTTGCATACTATTTACCAAGGTGGTTATCTGGTTGTATATTTATGCTCCACACAATTCAAATTCATAGGTAAATTAGATATGCTTAAAATTCTAAGCAAATCAGCCTTTATTTGTGGTACAGGGCACCTTTACAGCTGTTCTCTGTAGAGCTGTGAAGTGTAGGCTCATAATTTTGTCACCTATTGTTATTTCATTTCTACACTCTCCATAGGAAACAGAGGAAACTGTCAGTGCTTTTGCTGTATTTTTGACTTGCTGCTGACATTGTCATTGTCCCCCACAGAATAGTAGTACCAACAGCCAGCTGCCAAGTCTATGGATGCACTGAATTGATGATTCGTTTCATCTGCTACAAACATTCTGTAGTTGTTACTAGTGTTTGCTGTTGAAAAACCTCTCTGAAAAGCTTATTGCTTTCCAGTTAAATAATATCACTCATAGAATGTTTGCTTACTGCTCTTCATATCTCCTAAATTATTCTGCTGTGCAGCGCTAACATTTTCTAAACAAATGCCCTGTGACAGACTGGCGACCTGTCCAGGGTGTACCCTCCCTGTCTCTCATGCTAGGATAGCAGGGATAGACATCAAGCCCATGACCCTGAAACTGATAAGTGGAAGGAAATCAGTGAACACATGAATGAGGGAAACATAGAATTTGAAACGGTGAAACTGAAATAGTTAAAAATTGCTGCTATGTGTGTTTGTAATATAGACCGAGAGCAGTTGGCGCTCATCTCAGCTGATACCGGATAGATACTAGATCCTGGGGAAATAAAGTATGCGTTCATAGGCTCTAATCATATTTACTGTCCTTAAAGTGCATCACAGTAAATACATCACAGACAGCCTCCCCTGCTCACAGGCACAGGCTCACATGAGAACAAGTAGGGATGCACACCTTGGCTTTGGGTGTTGGCTCGTACCAAAGACTAACTGGATACTAGTATTGAAGTAATAGGAGTGGTTCCACACCGCGAGGAAGAGACTGTGCAGTTTTCCTGGCTCAGAAAACTCCTTTGGGAATGAATACACAACTAACCACAATATGTATAAGAAATCTAGATTTCCTTATTTATGATCATTTAATAGACAAAAGTGTCTGTTATGTGTGAGCAAAGAACCCCAAATGAACAAAAGTCAAAATAATTCAACTAATACTGATATTACTTTGTCCCAGGCTTTCTTTTCTTTAGATTTTAAATGAATTAGGACTCGTTTCATTTCATCTCACAGGCAGTGCTTTGATTCTCCACTTTTCCTGTGCTCGCTGTTTCACTGTGTGAACATACAGAGTGGAGCAGACAGAGTGAACAAATCAAAATAACAAAAACATTTAAATGTAATAAGAGCTTTCCAGTATTTTGCAAACTAACCAGCAAAATAAAAAAAGTGAGAATGTGGTCATTGCAAGCACCACCCATGACAATTTTTTTGGCCTATTGACTGTCGTTTGTAATGAAATAGCTGTCATGTTACAAACTACTGACCTGTTCAGTTTCATAAAAGAATTGAACAAGGTCACTTTGGCTAACAAAGAATGAACATCTAATATAAATATGCGATTGGTGCATCACTATCTGAACAGTGTCAGGAGCTCTAACTAATGATGCTTTGATTCTCAAGTTATTGAAGTGCCAAGATAAGTGCATCAGAGCGGTGTAATCTCCCCAGCTGGGATGTCCGGGCAACTGGCTGTGGTTCAGCTGATTGGATGCATTTGCTCTGACAAATACCAGATGTGCTCAGAGTGAGATAGTGGGCTCTCATTTTTTTGTCGTTGTGGATTTATCCAGCAGCGGTACACAAATAAGATTACATTTCGGCATGCTACTCCCTAGAGTGTAGCTCAGCAGCCTTTATTGCCATCTGTAAGAAGGTTATCTGAGGCTCACCAATAAAAAAAAAAAAGAAAAAAGAAAAAAAAACCATGAACAAACAGCCTTTTTAATTCCAATGAAACTATATAACTGTGTGGACCTTTCATTTCATTGTCGCCTGACTGCCATTGGGCTCAGACATCAAACAGAGGTGAACAAACACACCTTCAATTTGCTTGATTTGTGCCGTCTCTGGTGATGAAAGGATTCAGATCTGCGTGATTTCTTGTATCAGCCTTGCTCCAAGTTCAATTCAAAGCCGGATTTGTCATTTGACAAAAAGAGAGCAGGAGTGTGGAGCTCTTTTTAAGTGTCCCAACCAATTAACTTCACTGTCCACCCTCATTTGGGCTTAGAGCAGAGCTTTGGAAGTAGGGGGACCTCATAAATGTCCACCTGAACTGTTGCCTCCTCGTGTATTGCTTAAAGATCTGCTTGTTGTTTTGTTAGATGTATGATGCCTTGTGTATAGTTTAAACTAAGTTTGTTTTCTTTCATGCTAATGAAAAACCTCAGTAAAAGGGTACAGCTGGAACTTCCATGTGTTCCAGAAGTGTAATAGAGTGTCCTTTCAAAACTGTTAATTAAATTATTATAAAAGTGAGTGAGACTGTGATCAGCGTGGAAGCTTGATGTTCTTCAGAACTGTCACTACCAGCTTCTTGGTGTCTACAAGTCAGTCTTTCTAGTCTTCCTCCAAAAAACATGCCCTGTCTGAGCTCATAGGTTGATTCATGAATGGCATAAAGCTTGTCTTAGCACAGGGAGTGGAGCTGTGGGTGTGTATAACCAAAAGGATATTCTTTTTGTCAACAGGTTGCTGGTTCCCAGTGTGCTTCATATTTTAATTACACCCCCACCATGAAGCTTAATTCCACGTTGTTACTTATATATACATATACATACATATACATATTTTATGGTGTTTCTTCTTTTCCAGTCTTCTATTTTAAAATGTGATGCA
>VUQR01007948.1:0-12558 GCA_015108515.1 Hemichromis elongatus | reverse complement strand
TCAGGAAAGTATAGCAATACATTGGCTTTCACTGGTTCCTTGATCTGATGCCGATTTAAACTAAATGTCTGCATAGCAAAAAATACACACACACACACACACACACACACACACACACACACACACACACACACCGGAAACATAAACAGTTGCATGGCACCCACAGACACACTTCAATATGCAATTCAGAGACAACAGAGATCAATCAGAAAAACACAAACCCCACTTAAAACCTAAAGTCGGATCATCAATCAGGCTGGAACCAGTCAGATTTAACAAAAAGGCAAATCGACTACTGGAAAATATTTCTAATCAGAAAAAAAAAATACCGAATAACAAATATCTGCTGTAAAGAAACTCCTCCCACCCCACCTTGGCGATGGGAGGTCACAACAGATGGTGGGAGGAGTTTGTAATGAATGAGATGGAGGAAACGGAGGCGGGGCCTTCAGTAAGCTGATTTTAATTGGCGCTGAATATGAAGCACAAGCAGAAATGAGCCGCTAACTCTTTAAACGAGCCATTTCAGAACACTTTAGCACTACTCCTGCCTCTTCTGCATGTATTTCAAACCCCACGTGTCTGAGATTTCTAATCACAGACGTGACGTACTGCTCAGTCTGTGGGATGCTGATCCTCTAAAACTGTCACGGAAAAATGAAATATAGACGTATAAATGCTGGAAAACAGTACATTTAATTCATCATTCTAATGATTCTCTTTTCATTTTAAGCTCTACTTTAAAAGTGCTTCCACAGCTGTTTGACTATTAAAAGCCACATAATTTAAATAAATGAAGTTTTGTATTAACTTTCATATTTTATAGTGGCTTAATGGCGGGACCGCTAATAATTATGTATGATAGTGACATGTACTGAGCTCCACACCATTAAAAGATGATAAACTCCAGCTGGATCTGTAGATTAACTACCTTGGCTTCCAGACGCAGACGATCAATGGTGTTCTCTGCCTCGGCGTACTTAGTCAGCAGTCTGCTGTAGTCGTCCTGCAGCCAGAGGAAATAAAGGAGCAGGAAGTGAGGAGAAGACGAGTGCCAAAGAAAGGTGACGCCCGTAAAAAAAAATAAGACAAATGAAAACGAAAGGGAATGAAACAAAAACGGGGGCGGCAAAAAAAGAAAAGACTGAATCTGAATTTAGGTTGTTTAGTGGAATTCGTCCTGTGAGGCTGAAGCCGAACGCACGAGGACAGCCAGGAGAAACATCCACGTGCACTCGGGTTCTGGATTTTGCTCTTTTTGACGAGTCTCTGCGTTTATATGCGTTTCCCTTTATTTTCATTCTAAAACCTGGAGCTGAGATGAGACCACACACATCAGCCCCTTCTGGCCTCGTGTTCACACATCATTCCAAGAGCTTATATTCCCATTATGTTTGTATTTCTCCTTTTGTAATAGAAGCTCGTACTAAGTCCAGTCACACTGACTTGTTATCACAGATCTTACTATTGAAGCCTCGGTCACATGAAGTGTCCCAGCAGACCCCGTCAGTGAGCCAGTGCTCACAGAAACAGGACCTCCCCATGTAGACTCCAGCCATCATTACGACACCTTTGATTTTAAATACTGGGACAAGTTAAATATCTTCCGTCCATCTCAATCAACTTTAGTGGTTTGAAGTCATTTTTACAGAGAACTCATCGAAACTGAAATACCTCTCAGCCTCCAATAGTACCTGAAGCTGATTGAGCAGTGTGGTGGCCTGCTGGTGACCTCTGAACTCCTGAGGCACAATAGCGTTGATGGAGCTGGTTGGCTGTCCGTCAGAATCTGGTGAGGTGGGAGACTCGCCGGTGGTGTTCAGTAGGACTTCTTTCACTATATCAGCGGGGGATTTAAAGACTATAGGTGGCTCGGGGGATGAGGACGTCCTCGTTAACAGGGGCCTGCTCTTGGGGGGCTTGTAACGGTCTTTGGGAAAACGGACCCTGGGCTCCACCTTTGAGAAGTCTGGTGTGTGGTAACTCAGAGGGCCCTTTCTGCAAAAAGAGAACTGCGATGTATGAAAACAGAAAAGAAGAAAAAGAAAACCTGAATAAAAGTAAACAAAATGTGTTTTACTTGGATGTGTCCTCTGCGCCAGCGTTGCTACCGGTTCTGGGTGTCACCACATCCCTGCCACCACTTGTGTGCTGCTGTTTGCTGGGCCCGACTGTGCCGGGCCCATGAGTCCTCGAACATGTGGCCTCAGGAGAGTGCTTCCTTATCTTTCTCGGCGTGGGAGTGGGGCGACTATGCTCCTTATCTCTGTTTCCTGACTCTTTTCCAGGGACATTACGGAATCTCCTGTAGTGATCGGAGATGACCTGTTCAGAAAACAATGCTGCTGCCTGAGGAGAAGCCCCGAGCTTCATCTCAGGACAGTGACGACTGGAGTTGAGGCTTATGTGGCTACTGTTAGACTCTTGAGAACTTTCTGTAAAGCTTAGTTCTGGAAAAGTTTCAGCTTCAATTCCTGGGGCAGTATTTAGTTCCTCGGCAGTGAAATGAAGACGATGGGGCAAAGTGGAAGCGGCAACGGGTAAGGCAGGATGGGAGGCTGGACAGGAGACACTGGCACGGTCCACACCACGCAGCCAAACACTAGGAGACCGTCCTGAGCCGATGTCTTTATTCTCTTCTTCAGCAAGTCCTGCCAGCTTTCTTCCAAGCTCCCCTGATGTCCTAGTGTGCTCAAATTTCTTTTTACTCAAATCGCTCCTCCCTCTCTCGTCTTCTCCATCTTTGTCGTCAGTGGTCGTGTCGTGGTGTTTCTCTGCTGCCCGCCCCTCCAGTCTCTGCCTCACCACCTCATCCTCTGACCAAGGTATTAATCCATCTATAATTACAAAAAGAAGAAGGTATGAAAAACTAATAGGGAAGCATTTCCAGCTAAAACAATGTGTAGTTTGCACTGGCTTTGGTCTCCAAGTGCAATCAGTTCCATGACTCCACCCATTAACAAGCAAACTCCTTTAAAATTTGGCAGAGTTTTCCTTTAGGTCATCATGTTGGGGACCCCCACACCTCGCTAGGTCCGTTTAAGACTGACCTGAACTTCAGGCTCGGGAATCAGTAGTGATGAGCTTTGTCTCAGACCACAACTCACAAACAAACAAACTTCCATTCATTTGTTATTCAAACAGGAATTAGTTGCATTCGTCTGCTTTAGAGTGGAAACTTAAAGAATGAAGGTTAAGAAACAAAGTTCAATAATGGATTAATGCTCACAGGATGACAGCTCTCCAGTGCTCTCTTCTGCTGGGCTATGGTGGGACAGATGCTCACTCAGCTTGTAGATACCCCCCTCGGACGGCGTGTCCCTCTCACACTCACTAGGATCTGCCTCTCCTGGGGCGGCGGATGCAGGATACCCATCTGAATTGCATTCCTGCAAATCCACGTTTTCAAACGCCTCTGACAGTCCAATGATACCGTTCTCATCCATTTGACTGAGAAAGTCATCCTCTTTTTCCACCTGCTCTTCATTGTCATCATCCCACTCATCCTCCGATGTGGCGGAGCTATTAGGCGAGGCGTGGACCGGGGCCGGAGTCCAGAAGAGAACCCCTGCTGTGGTGTTCTGTCTCGGTTCCATTCACCTCACGGCCTCCCTTAGGTCTTTGTTTTGACTTCAGCTACTGTTTCAGCCTGGCATGGGAACCTTTAGCATCTCTTTCAGTTTCTTTGGCTGTGAAGCCACTCTCAAAATCATGGTGGACTAAGTTTATCCAATTGCAGTAGGAGTCATTGAGCTGGTGGCAGTCCAGAGGTACAGCGACAGAGTCAGTGATGACGCTTCAGTGCTGAGGAACAGGAAGCCTTTGGATGCAATACCTGAAACACAAGGAAGCAACTGATACTTATTTCACTACATGTAGTGCTTTGATATGAAGGTTAACACACCTGAAGCAGCACTATTTGTTACTGCACAAGATTTGAGGCCAACCACAATTTCTAAAGTATTTTCCAGTGAAATAATTTAACAAAAAAAAAAATCGTGATGTCACAGATGTTAAAAAACAAGCAAAACACATCCTGGGTATAAAGACAATGAAGCCATAAAAAAAGAAAGACATTACTGCACTCTTTAATTGCTTGCTCGAGGTTTAGGTAAAGGTCATTATTTCAAATTAAAGTTAAATAAATAAAATTCTAAATTGTCTAATTCTTCAGTCTAAAAGCTTTTATGTTCTCTTTATCAGTGCTTGTTCATTTTATTAGCATGGTAGGAAACAACAACACAAACACACTTGACCAAGACAATGCTAATCACTAAAATGAAAACTAAATACTTTTATTATATACATAATGAAAAATAATGAAAAATGTAATTATAGATGAAAGAATGGGAATACGCCTTTAAGACACAATAGGCTCCTGGTTATTTAAAGCTTCGCTGAATGACTATCTCCTTTGAAAATGTGCGGTTCAAACACTGACTCGTGATCATTTAGGATGTCATGAGAGTATTTACAACGCAGCACGCATGGACTGGTTTCTGAGGTGACATGAACTTTGTGTTAGTCTACCCCCCCTGACTCTTTTTATTGCCCCCTGCTCTCAACAAACAGCTTTAACCCAAACTACTGAATTCATCTCAGTCACTTAACTCACAGGAAACAAACACAGGTAAGACATCCTGGGTTAGTCTGCTAGTTCAAAATGTCACAATCAAGTCTCCCGAGAATTAGCCTGGAGCTGCGACAATCACCATGGCAACTCCACAACAAGAGCTCCAGTTGTGTTTTCAGAGTGCACAGCCAGTGGCTCACCCCCAAAGCTCTGTTTCAATGTGCTAAAGCAACGGTGGGCAATCCATTTTCTGAACGGGCCACATGAGACCCGGGGACAGTTGTGGAGGGCCGAACCAACACGCTTAGAAAAAGATACAGTTTTTTTTACAGCTACTAGATTTGATCGCTTCAGCAGCGTCACACTGTGTAATTATCACCTACAGAACAGCTATCTCACAATGATGACGTAATCTGATTACTTTGGTTTTGAGCCAGCGGGTCCAGTCATGGATTTTAACATGCACCAATATCAGAAACCAAGTCTCCTTATTAACATAATGCTCAAGTGCACACTCTGCAGCGCTCACATTTCCATTAAGAAAAGTGGTAACCATGGCTGGCTGCTTCTTTCATCAATATCCCAGATTACCTAAAGAAGATTATGAAGCCTGGTGCTTCTTTCATCTTTTAACGAAAATACAAACATTACACACAAACACACTCAGATTAAGCCTCAGACATACACGCACAGACTCACACACTCAAACACAAACCACAGGCCACTCTCCACACAGGCCAACATGGCAAACTCACCGTGCATTTAACGCAGACCACAAGGAGCAAGAGCACGCAGCTCTGCGAATAAACAACACGAGACGTAGGTTTACAACAACAGTCGTTTCAGAAGAGAAACAGAGCGCTTAGTGTAATTATGGCATTATTTCTATGGGTCCTTCTTCCTTCTTGGACACGCGGGAATTTTCAGGGACAGAAAATGAAGAGCAAATCCCTGCCAGGCTGCTGCTTGACTGAAACTGCACAAGCCACAACTTAATGTGATGCAAATATATGTACCAGCTGCTCGTTTTATTTTAACAGATTCATTCCCATAGGAGTGGATAATTATGAGATTCTATTATGTAGGCTTTGCATCAACACTACTGCAAGAAAACTGTAAATGCAATGTAAATGCAAAAAAATAGACATTTTGCCAAATGTTAGTGTACCGTCACAACACCGGTTTCCTCGTGGTGCTTTATATTGTCAGGTAATAATACAGACAATGGTAAATGGCCTGTATTTATATCCCTAAGGACCACAAAGCACTTTACATTACAGTCATCCACACACACATCCACACACACATTCACACACTGGTGATGGTGAGCTACATTGTAGCCACAGCTGCCCTGGGGCGCACTGACAGAGGCGAGGCTGCCGGACACTGGGGGGCGCCACCGGGCCCTCTGACCACCACCAGTAGGCAACGGGTGAAGTGTCTTGCCCAAGGACACAACGACCGAGACTGTCGGAGCCGGGGCTCGAACCGGCAACCTTCCGATTACAAGACGAACTGCCAACTCTTTGAGCCACAATCGCCCGAATGTCCCCCAAATGTCCCAACGATCAGATGATTCCTCTGAGCAGGCACTTGGCAACAGTGGGAAAGAAAAACTCCCTTTTAACAGGAAGAACACTCCAACAGAACAGGCACAGGGAGGGGCGGGGCCATCTGTCGCAACCAGTTGGAGGTGATGTGAACTTTAAAACAGAAATACATGGACATCAACGTTAATGGTCTGTGGACAAAGGCTGCAAAAACCTGATACTTTTAGCTGTCAGACAGTGTAGATCAGCGGCCCCCAACAACTGGACCACGGTACCGGGCCGTGAGTCGTTTGGTACCGGGCCGCGGGAGTTGAGGCTCGGGTGTGAAATCCTCGGTTTCCCTGAGTCTTGTCCCGCGTTTTATAAATACATTTATAAACTTTGCAACATTGTGGATACAAGTCGTGGCAGAAAACCCCGAGACTGCCACAACAGCACTAAACACTCTGTTGCCATCGCAGACATCATATCTGTGTGAAGCGGGTTTTGTGCAGTTACAGCTACCAAAACAAAACTGCGGAGCAGACGGAGCATAACCAACACACTTCGGGTGTCCCTGCCCCCCCCGTCACATCCAGGTGGCGCCGTTTTGCTGCAGAAAAACAAGCACAGGGCTCTCACTGATTTAGCATTACAGTGATTTATACATTTTCATGTACTTTGTACTTTTGTTGTTGTGTCTTTTATTTTGAAAGAAATGTCTGCATGTTACCATAGCAACCAGAGAGCATTAAGGGGCAGAGAGGAGGATGTTACCGTCGATGTTGCTGGCGCATTGATGACCAAGCCTTCAATAATACAGAATAACTTGACTGCTAATTGTCAAGAACTACTAAACGCTATAAGCAGCTAGTGGAGAATGTAAAACTCAAGATTTAGCAACAGCTTCTAGTTCAAAGCGTCTGAAATGTGATGCAGAAATTAAACCGCGGATGTCAAGAAAGATCTGCATGCTCACTGGGAACAAACGATCAAGCGAAAACCCTGATGTGACCGCAGACTGGTTGGAGGACGGTTTAGGACACAGTAGCAACAGCTCTTCTTTTCTGCAGCATTTAAGTACAAAAAGGTTCCACACGAAAGAATCATCAGAAGAATTTTACCTGCTACCTCAGCACAAACATCAGCACAGTGAACAGAGAAGACGTTTAGATACAAGCATTTTGGAGAAAAAAAGGTGGCAAATTTTATAAAAGAGCAGATTTCCAACTGAGGACTAAGGTAGAAGTTGAATTATGAATATTAATTCAACTAATTCTTGCTGAAAATATCATGCAGTCAGTCCAGAAAAGTAAACTGAAAAGAGACAGACTCCAGGATAACTCTGCATGTGATGGGTTAAAATCATAATAAAATTAAAACTAGGTAAGACAGCATACGTTATCTGTATCTATAGGAGCTTTATTTTGGTGAGGGAAAAAAAAAAGCACAGAAAGAACTCACCTGTTACTCTGCTCATAACTCCATGCTCATACCCAGGAGGACTGGATTTAACTCAGCTGCCAGCTGGGGGGGGCGGGTTAAGCTGCTCTAAATCCCTGACAGGGGGCTTCACCGATTGTAAGGAGACAATAATCATGATGCACAACACGAGACTGAAAAACTCTGAGCTCAGACAAACGAATCACAACCAGACGGTGAGGCGAGCCAAGAGCACACGTATGATGCACAGGTGAGCTGGATACTCAGGAAGGAGCGAGATGAGGAACGACAGCGTGGGAGAAAGAAAAGGACAGATGATACAGAGGAAGAAAAGCTGTCACAAAATCAACAGGGAGCATGTATGGTTTCACAGAGTGACACCTGCTGAATTTACAGCACACGGTGAACAGAAGTGTAGGTGGAGCCGCCCCACAGATCTGTTTAGGAACGCCTCGTGAATAAGATATGGCAGCTAATCTCCTTAGGAGGCGCAAGGAGCAGTGAGGACACAGGATGAATTATGCAAAAGGAGACGGTCAAGACAGTGATTTAATAGTGTTGCTGTTATTTTAAATACTACTGAACTGGAATGGGCTGGCATTGGACGTTAGACTACACCCCATATTTAACAACATATTCATTCAGTGCTCTAAAAACACCAATTAACCAACCAGTGCATGACTTTGGACTGTGGGAGGAAGCAAGAGGAAATTCAAACAGGCAAACTACGCAGAAGGACCCCAGCCGGGGTTTGAACCAGGAAACCTCCTCCTATGAGACTGTAGTACACAGCACCACAACACAGACCACGTTGATCAATGATTGGCTGACTAAATTATGCAGAGTCAAACTACAAACTGTCATTCATGAGTAAAACACTGGCATGTTTTGTAAGGCAACAAGTCTGGACTTAACTTTGACCAGGTGCTTCGACTATCCAGCCTCATCCCGTATGTTATCCAGTAACCTGTAGGTTCACATGTTTTCCATTTGATGCACCTTCTGCTCAAAACTCCCAACGAGTTCAGTACCAATGACATACTGACGACATTGTCAGCTTCCTCTGGCAGAACAAAACAGTAAATATCCTGGTGCTTGTATAACTTTCACCTACTCCTAATAAACACTCAAGGGCTTTCTTTAACACTACAAGCTAAAGCAATGCGCGCACACGCGCACACACACACACACACACACACACTCCAAAAGGAGTGCATAATTTGAGCCACCGAGCGAACACCTGACCTTCCAATTAGTAGACGACCCACTCTACAGCCTAAGCCACGCCCACCCCAGCAGCGCCGTTAACTTGCTGCTCAGTGTCTCTAAGGCTTGCAAAATAATAATTATCTTCGTCATCATCATATGCAGTGCTAAAAATCAACTCCGAAATCACAGTATAGCAATAAATACAATAGCAGTAATTACTGAATTTAAATTTTAAGGGACCTAAACTCAAGCAAAATCAGGTAAGACGTTTCTCATACAAGTATATTTTGAAAAGTGACTTAAAGGAAATGACCGAACCAACTGATCTCGTCGCCTCTTTACTTTTCAGTCTCACCCCAGGAACAGACAAGAGACCAAAGAAGTCAAAGCGCGTCCTGGTGCAGATGGCACTGAGAGGCCAGACATGAGCCACTGTGTCTTTTTTATTGGTTTCTTCCAGCCTGGCCTCAGAGCAAACAACAGGAAGTATACTTCATGGCTGCAACAGTTATTTCGTTCAGACGAGGGGACAGAGAGAGGACACAGAGGGGGCGTGTCAGCATGGCAAACTGACAAACAGAGCTTTAAAAGAAAAATCAGTCTTTTAACCCTAACCATGATTATGGTTTTCTATACCTAACCAAGAATCTGCTCTTGCCTACGCACGGCGAGAATGTGAGCCTGCACTTAAAAATCTAGGTAACAATGAAACGTGCCACTCTGCACATGGTGATATGATCTATGGAAGTTTAACCACAATGCACTTTTTAAAGTTTCCATAGGTGATTTATCGGATAAAAAGATGCAACATGAAGTGTACCGATCCTTGCTTCTGTTACTCTGTGTCAATAATTGCACTGTTATCACTATCATACAAGTTCAGCTGGGAGCAGCCACTGATTTTACATGGGATGACCCTACTTTTAATGTTCACTGTATCCCAAATAGAGCCCATTCTGTACTGATACAGTACAAACACAACCTCTTGCCTTAGGAAAGCCATGACAGGCTTCCTTTGATCCACACTTTTAGGCAGCGTCAATATCCTTTTCCCTTCCGACCTCCTCTGCTGTGCACCCAGGACTTGAGGTGCTACAAAGAAAAACTTGTTCAGACACACAAACAACCAAGTCCTACCAGCCAGTGTGGTGGGCTGTGGGGGCCACGGAGCTAAGAAAACCGGGGCGAATCAACAATGCCTGTGTCCTCCTGAGGAGAGTGCACAGAGACACACACATACAAACACCGCTGTGAACAAATCTAACAGCATGACATTTACAACTTACCTCGTACAAACACGGTGATGGGTCGATACTGGAGATGAGATGAGCAAGAAGACTTGAGGGATGTCGAGATGGGCAGATTTCACAGCACGGGTCGGTTGCCTTGAAAACAGCAAAACTAAAGAGGAGCGAAGACCCACCCCTGTGTCACCATGGCACACGCACCACAACAAACCGCCATCAGCAAACAGGTTTCTGATGGTTTTTAGAAAACGGTCAAACGGCTCACTTCACGGTTTGTCGCTGGTCGAATAACCTTCAGAGTAAACCGTTAGTAAATGTAAGCTAGCTCTACGGCAGTCACCGTTTCACAACTTAGTTATCGTTACCATCACTAACTCCTTACTCGTAAGTTAAAACAATCATAAATACTCCGACCACTTCCAGGTACATTATATTGGCACGCTAATGCCGACGCTGTTGCACTGCTACACGCATTTGTCCGTTAAAAAGAAAAGCTGGATTTTCTGATAATTGTGAGGCTAATTATGAACCTCGGACGCCGGAGGAGCGTGGCACTGATTTAGCTGACGGAACAGTTACTCGAGGCGAACTAAATGGGGACATTTTAGCCCTGAGTTTATACTTCAGGCATTTTATTCTCTTCTAACCACCTCGTACGCAACTTGGCGTTTATTTTAAAGGTGATATCGACGACAGTGATAACGCTCTCCACCCTAGCCTAAACTCAGTGGTTCACCTGTGGCGTTTGTTGCGACCATCGAAACCTGACAGGCAACAGTGAGGAGCATATTTTTAACATGAACCCAAAGCTTGAGCGCTTCAACTCAAGATCTGAGTAGTGATTGGTTATGATGGTGCTCAGGGGCGGGACTTATAGATTGAGATACAAATGAGGGGTGCTGTTCAAAAATGAGGACACAAGAGGGCACCGTTGCACATGGTTTATTTTTTTCCTCCCGTATTCAAGGTAAGGAGAATTGATCTTAATGATACTACGCTCAGATTTGTATCGACTTAAAGACACACACACACACACACACAGTCTTGAAATTCCTTATTTATCTTATGTATTAATGCTACTGTGCACTGCAGGAAGATATTAATTTTGTTGTATGGTTGTTCAATAAAGGTGTTCAATTCAGTTTTTTAAAAAGTAAAGGGACATTTTTAACACAACATATAGGGTGTACATTCCTGTGCAAAACTCTTGAGCCGTCACTGATTTATTTATAGTTTCTATTGCTTCCAATAAGTGAGCTTTTCTTTTAAAGAGTGAATGTGGTCCTGAGCAATAGTTCTCCAGGCTTTCTGAAGATATTTCTAAATTTTCATTTGGACATTGGCTGTTTTTCTTTTTTCAGTCCAATTTTCAGAGGAATCTGTTTTGTTTGTTAAGCCATTCAACACTGATCTACAAACCATTCAAGCATAATAAAGACAGATAGTGGCACTGACAAAAAAGACAGGAGGCAGAGCTGAAGATGTTAAGGTTTTCATTGGCAGTGACCAGAATGGATAAGATTAAAAATTAGTACATCAGAGGGACGGCTCAGGTTGAGTGGTTTAGAGACAAGGCTAAGATTTGTTTTGGACATGTGCCCTTTGCTCAGTGGCTGCAGTGAACAACGGATGTTGAGAGAGCTATCAGAACGGATAATGCACTTTGTTACTGTCAGTTTGTTACAAAAACAACTGATTTTTTTCCCATTTCTTTAGTTCAATTTATGAAAAATGCCAAAGATGACACAGTTTGAAATGCATGAAGTAATATTTTTGCACCAACAAGGTGATTCCCAAACAGCTACTAGCTGAAAACTTGGCATATCCGTACCTGGCCAGGCTGTACCTGCATCAGTCCTATGGTAGCGACCTGCGACCCTGATAAGGCTGAGCAGAAGAGAATGAATGGATCTGACACAGAATCTGTGAGATGCATCTGGCCCTTCAGTTGATCCATCTACTGTTCGCTGAAGGCTCATCAGAAATGGTCTCAGTGAGTGGATGTAAAGGATCCAAGAAAGCCCGAGCTATGCTAAATTACACAAGAACTAGACCAGAAATCAGTGACAACAGATATGATGGAGTAATGAAAGTCAAAGTCAACTTTATTGTCAGTTCTACCACATGTACTGGACATACAGAGAATTGAAATTGTGTTACTCTCAGACCCATGGTGCATATAAGTGACATTAAATACAAATAGAACATAAAATACAAACAATAACATTACAACTAAGTATGGTATATACAATTTAAAACACGTAAAACACAATATACAAGTAAGGGGCACATGTAAACAGTGATCTCTTTCTTAGTGCAACAGAGAAACTTGTAAGGTGTAAAAGTGACTCATAGTCTTTGTACCTGACTATGAGTGGTGTGAGGTAGTTGGCAGACCAATGCTGCACAAAGTGACAGGTGCATGTCAGTTTGTATGTGTGTGAGTGTTTGTGTGTTAGAGTTCAGAAATTTGTGGGGCAGAAGAGGGGGGTGAGGGGAGTGGGGGCAGAGCCGGGAGAGAGTTGAGCTTCCTGACAGCCTGATGGGTAAAGCTGTC
>VUQR01007947.1:0-18557 GCA_015108515.1 Hemichromis elongatus | reverse complement strand
TTTTGATATTAGGCAATAAGTTAACAGCGATGCAGGTGGATGCTTCTCTGGTGTCCTGGATTGTTGATTACCTGACAGGAAGACCACAATATGTGCGTCTCCCACAGTGTGTGTCTGAAAAGCTAATTAGCAACACAGGGGCACCACAAGGGACCGTCCTCTCCCCCTTCCTCTTCAGCCACTGCACAGAGACTTGCCATCTTCAGAAGTTTTCTGATGACTCTGCAGTGGTTGGATGCATCAGCAGGGGTGATGAGACAGAGTACTGGGCTGTGGTCGACTCCTTTGTCACGTGGTGTGAGCAGAATCATCTGCAGCTCAACGTGGCAAAGACCAAGGAATTGGTTGTGGACTTCAGGAAGACCAGGAAACACTTGACCCCTGTATCAATCCAGGGGGTCAATGTTGACATTGTGGATGACTATAAATACCTTGGAGTACACATAGACAATAAACTGGACTGTGCTAAAAACACCACAGCACTTTACAGGAATGGCCAGACCGACTCTATTTTCCAAGGCAGCTGAGGTCCTTCAACATCTGTTGGACAATACTCAGGATTTTCTACGAGCCTGTTGTGGCCAGTGTAATCCTCTAGGCTGTATTCTATGCTGGGGCAGCAGGTTGAAGGTTGCTGATGTTAAGAAAGCCAGCAATGTTGTGGGGATGGAGTTGGACTCGCTTAGGGTGGTGATGGAGAGGCAAATGTTGTCCAGGATAAAGACAGTATTGAATAATTCCTCCCACGCAGTCCATGACATGCTGGCTAGCCACAGGAGCACGTTCAGTGAGAGACTGAGATTACTAAAAAGTACCACTGAAAGACACAGGAAATCATTCCTGCCTGTGGCCATCTCCATGTACAACTTATTCACCTAACACACTGAATACTGCTGTAGCCACACCCTTTTTGCACACGCTCTTCTTTCTTATTCAGATATTTATTAGTAAGTAACTTATATATATATGTATATATTGTGCTATTTCTTACTTCTTGTATTATCTGTTTTTGTTACTGTTTGTACTGGAGCACTGTAACCACCATAGTTTCCCCTAGGGATCAATAAAGTATTCTGGTTCTGATTTTTGGTTTTGAGTGAGGGGCAGGATACTACTGTACCTCCCTCCATCTGCACATTTCTTTGGGTTGGCGGCAGCATATGGTAAATGGACTGGTTCAAAGCACTTTACACAACTAATTCATTCACCCAATCACATTTTTCTAAGTTGTTAAGTGCTTACTATCTAGCATTCACACTCCAATGGATGCATCACCAAGCTACATGGGGTTAGTATGTTACTAGAGGAGCCGGGATTCGAACCACTATCCTTACGGTTATTAGCTGACCTGCTCTACCACCTAAGTTACAGCCACATCAGGTTATGCAGCTTGCAGCTGCAGCACCTGGTCCATGTGGAAAGTGGCCAGGGCTCCGAATAAGGCGAACACAAGTGTGATTGTAAACAAACCACGGCAGACCCGACGACATTTTTATGCTTTTCAGCATCTATTTATTTGATGTTTTTTTACTTTTTATTTAGAAATCAGAATGTTATGAGGTCATGGGAGGAACACCCCTGATTTTCCTCCCATGAGGTCATGGGAGGAAAATCAGGGGTGTTTTGTAGTCCGTATCCTCCTTTCTTAGATTTATCCTCCCTCATTATTGTGTTGAAGACACGGACCATGCAGACCAAGCCCCACCAGATACCCCCATGGTTCAGAGGTCAGCCGCGTGCAAGCAGTGGCGTGACAACGTCACCTGCTCCTATTGTGTGGCTGCAAATTAGGCCACCGTCTTTTCTGGCTGTCCCGATTCTGGGCACTACTGTAAGCAAACCACGGCAGAGCCGACGACATTTTTATGCTTTTCAGCTTCTCTTTATTTCGCACTCTCATGGTTGTTGTCACAAACACATGGCTGCAGCTCTAACTCTGCCAGCCACACACATCACCAACAACAACAATTCGGGAGCTAGGTCACCCTTTAAGCCAGTGAGGCGGAGGAATTGGTACAAACCGTAGAGAGTGAAGAAAACCATCTCTTCCTTGGATTCTGCAGACAAGGGAATCTCCCTGTAGCTCTTGGTTAAATTCAGCGTCACAGGCTAGCCATCAAACTGTGACTTTGTTCAACTTGCGGTAGTCAACACAACACAATAGCACCATCTTTCTTCACAACCAGAACTATGGGGCTACGCCAAGCGCTGTGCAACTGCTCTATTACTCCCATTTTCATCATTTCAGTCAATTCTTTTTGAACAATTTGTCGTTTATGTTAAGGCAACCTTTAGGGCCTTGAACGCACCATCATGCCAGGCTGCATTTCAAAATTGTGCTCTATTAGAGTTGTACAGCACTCCCTGTGGCTTCCTGCTAAACAGTAACTCAAAGGGAGAAAATTCTGTAGAGGCCTGGGGCATCTCCCGCATTGCAAACAACAGAGGGTCTGACCAGTGACCCCAACTGCATTCATTCTTGTCAATGAATTTAGGAATCATGGATTTTAAAGTATGATACAGCCGCTCCACCAGCCCATCAGTATGAGGGTGGTAAATTCGGATCTGAACAGATTTAACACCCCCAAAATTTGTACAGCTCTTTTAGTGTGCAGGACATAAACGGCATGCCCTAGTCAGTCAGGGAGTATCCAGGTGACCATCAACAACTATCACCAGGTGAAAAGCTGAGTGGAAAAATCCATAGGGCGAATCACCGGAGCTGGTCGAGCCTTACTAGAAGGACCTGCCATCTCCTCCTCCCCAAATTCAGTGTCAGACAACCCCACTCTGCTTCTTGTATACAGCCTCTGTTTTAATCTTCCAATTCAGTCTGTTGTGTGTGTGGGTGTCCAGGTATTTCTACTCCTTCACCACATTACATCAGAGGGTTCAGTGTGTTATACTTTTGTCAAGATAATACACACTGTAGCTGATTTGTATCTACAGAAAGAAGCCGTAACAAAGATACATGGATTATTTCTTTTTATAACTTCATGTCATTACAGGTTCAGTTCAATTCAAATCCTTTATTGTCCCTCAAAGGGGAAATTACTTTAGCAACAGGCAGAATAAAAGTAAACAAAACAATAAAATAACAGTAATAGAAAGTCACAGGACGGCTATTTGCCATTAAGGAGACGCCTGGAGTCTTTTGGTCTTCCTCAAAGGTACTCTAAAAAGGTGGCCGGAAGGCAACAAATCAAACTCATCTTGAAGTGGATGGTTCAAACATTTAACAATAGAATGAGCCTTCCTAAGCACATTTTTGTTGTAAATGGCAAGTCCATCTTGCCAGCACCCTGAAATTTTGCTAGCAGTTTTTACCAACTGATTTTTATTCTTTACAGTCAAGTTTCTGAACCAGGCAGTGACACAAAAAGAGTATCACAGATTCAATTAAACTTCTATAAAACAAAGACAACATCAGGTCTGCTAACTATGTTATGTACAACCCTGTGATGTCACACCCTCTGGTGTTATGTTCTAAATTCATGTAAGACTTCCAGAGTACTCTGATGACAATGAGAATGGCATCTCCAGTTTACATGGAACACAATTATTTTCTGTTCTTTAGATTACTTCATATTTACATCATAGTTCAGAAAACGTCCAAACACACACGACCTCTGTAAATACCAATTGTTTAGTTGACGTGTGGGTGCCCTCCAGAGGTCAATACATAGATTACTCATACAGGTCTGATTCCAAACGGCTTATCCGTTTTTTACACATGTTGAAAGGGCAAAAATATTCTTGATGCACTGTTAATAATATTATTAAAATTGAGGGCTATTATAGAGTGGCGTTACTTTAAATAGAGAAAAACTTTTTATGATAAAAGTTAAGGTCTCTATTTGTTTCAGAAAAAGCTTTCTGTCATTTGTTTACTTGATAATGCTTTAAAGGCATTAAGATGCATAGTGGGATTAGTACACAAGTAAAAACTGTGACAAGGATTGGTACAGAACAGATAATTATAAGCAATCACTTGACAGCAAGGTAAATCTGTGATGAATTACTGTGGTCGTCACTTCTTCCCCTTCTTCTTTCCCGGCACCTATAAAGACCAGGATCAATGGTCTATGGCAGTGGACCCAGTGCACCGTTTCACTGCCTGTAAACACATTTACAATTCAATCCACAAAGTCTTCAAAGAAAAAGCCATATGTAAACGTGATCTAGAAACACGACCATCTTCTCTGAGAGAGAGCTCAATGGACTGAGGCAAAGTGGAAAACTCTTCAACACTTGTTATCAATGCTGTTTAAAAGCCTGTATCCCTGATGGTATGGGGGTGCATCAGTGTTTATGGAAGTTTGCGCATCTGGAAAAGCCCCATTGATGCTGAAAATCATATGCACGATTTAGAGCTACACATGTTTCATAAGTAAGTAACAAATGCTTGCTGATAGCTTTGTTGTAAAACACTGACTGCAGTCCCAACCTCATACCAGTTAAAAAGAATATAACAAAGAAGATAAAACAAGGGGGGTTGTGCAAAGTGGAAAATATGGCCCTGTCCCAACAAACATGGAATATGTGAATAAAATATGGGTTTATGAGATCTGCCAGTCATTGCATACTGTCTTTATTTCTATTTTAACAGTATCTCAGTAGTTTTGGAATTTGGTCTGTAGTGTGATGTAGCTGTTGGTGCTACTTCAAGAATGTGCTGCATACTTCTCTGCTTTAGATTTCTTCTATGGAGAAGAACCTAAAGAGCATGGAGGAGGAGAATAAACAGATAGAAGAAAGGAATGAGGCCTTGTTCCTGGAGCTATCTGGCCTTAGTCAGGCTTTGATCCGCAGCCTCGCCAACATCAGCCTGCCTACCATGGTAAGCATACAGTTTCATGGTTTGCTTTTTAAAAACCGGAGCATCATCCTCATTTTAGCAATTTTAAACATTTCACTTACAATTCAACTTGGGTTCAACCTCTTGAAGACTTTACTCTGAAAAGATTTATAGAGTAAGATCGTTTTTGGATGTTTTTCCTAGCATAGCTTCATAGCAGAACAGAAAGTTTAGTTAGCATAAGGCAAATGATAACTTGGTAATGACTCCTTAAACCACATGCCACTGTCCCTCTCAAAGAAAACACACTCTACAGTCCAGTATCCTCTCCCTGATCACTCTTTAACTATATTTATTTGGAATGCTCAAACAGAGACACCTCACCACAGCTCATTTGCCTTTTCGCTGAATTTAACCCTTTTATGCATGAATTATGGCAACCTCAATCAGGTTTTTTTTCTCAAGTATTTTTATTCATCTTTAGGCATGAAAAGATGAATAAAAATACTTAAGAAAAAAATCCTGATTGAGGTTGCCATAATTCATGCACGACAATGTTAAGTAATGTATAGTAACATTGAACAACCAGTGGATGGCAGGGTATGGAGTGACACATCAATGTCCACTTTAGTGGGGTGCAGCCCCTGAAAAGTGACAACTAATGAAAGCGTACATTTAAGTGATAATGCATGTAAGTAGTATTGTGTGCTAGCACTGTTTTGGGCGTTAAACCTTTTCACTTCCTGACTTGTGTGTTTAGCAGGAGCCACTATCAGAGCAGAACTTTGACGGCTACGTGGACACCCTGACCCACATGTTTACCAACAAAGACTGCTACCAGAACCCCGAGAACCGGGCTCTGCTAGAGTCCATCAATCAGGCGGTAAAGGGCATCGAGGTGTAAGAGAAACTGGAGGACGACAGGTGGCAGGGCATCACGGTGACGCCACCAATCATTTTTTCCAAACCCTTTAGATACTCTGTGTCATGAGTTCTTCTCATTGGAGTTTTGTCCTCTGTTCTTTGCATTTGTTTCCTGTTTGCATGTTGCTTTATAAAGGTGTGAGCGTGAACAGATGTGTGGATGTAAAGCGTGTGAAGGCACACTGACAGCAAACTGTTGCCATAAGCAAGGGTACCTCAAGGTATACACAGACAGGCACAGAGAGTACAGAACAAAGGAGTGCAGTATCCCGCCTGAGCTGAGCAGATTCTTAGTTAGTGAACATTTCTCATCTCCACTCAGTAATGTTGATAGTATTCTATATGAGCATAGTGATGTTGCACTTCCAGGACTAGTTTGTAGATTCATTGTTACTATTGCTGTGTATCTATTTAAGTCGACTGCAAATGTTGGTTTAATAACTTATTTATTCATGTCTGCGGTAATATTTTTATGTTGACTATTTATTATTCATTATCGATTTTATTTTATTTCAAAGTGCTACCTGAGAAGATTTTAACCGGAAACTAAGGGAGTCATTTCCTCTGTACCGCTTAACAAAGAGGAAATATTTTAAGATATCAACTATGAATTGTTTTATATATCTTATTATTTATTTAAAACACTGGGATCTTTTTAAGTGCAAATATTTTGTAACAGAAAGTTTTTTAATAATTTTCTAAAAAATCTTTTGTGCTTATGTTTATATGAGTTTTCTTTTTTTTTCCACAAGCTATTTTGAGTACATTGCAATACACTGGGAAAATTGAGCTGCACATATTTCAGTATTTATCTGGTAATTAAGAACAAAGTGATTGTGAATATTTATTTTGTACTGTCTATGTGTTAACGATGGCTGTGTATGGATTAGTCTTTATGTTTGCTCTTGAAATAAAGGTCAACCCAAAATTACTATGGACTGGACTGAGTGTATATTTGCGCCGATCCGAACCTTTACTCGGTATTCTTATTGCACAAGCTTCAGTATGTTCATTAAAACAGCGTATCTTGTGTAATTCTAGTATACCTCTAATATTCTCTTGTATTCAGTTCAGTTTATTTTGATTCATACATTATCACTTCACAACAACCGTCGCCTCAAGGTGCTTTATACTATATACAATGTAAGAGATAAACCCCAACAATCAGAAAAACTGCTATGAGCAGCACTTTGTAACAATGGGTAGGACTAACTGTTTTTTGTTGTTTTATTTGAACAAGAACAGACTTTGTGCAGAACCCACTCAATGAGGGGCAGCCATTTACCTGTGATTACCTTAGTGGGTTAAGAGAAAAGCAAAAGGAAAGAGATGCAAGGAGACAAACATTAATGAGTGTGATAGTGACCATCAGGATTAAAAAGAGATGAAAGGAGAAGAAATGTTCAGTGCATCAAGTCCCCCATAATGCCTGTGTGTACAGCATAAATAAGTGACTTTAAAAGTAAAGAGGATGTCTACCAAAACCAAATTGGGAGCTGGTTCTACAGGAGAACCTAACAGCTGAAGCTTCTGCCTCCCAGAAACGTGTGCAAGCATGTGTAAGATAAAGACCCTACAGTAATAATACTAGAGAAAACAACAATCAAACGGCCCTCTATAAGAAAGCACTTATCAACAGTGCAGCGAAAAAACCTCTTAGAGAACCAGGCAGCAACCACCTTCTGTGACTGGTTGGGAGTAAGGGACGGAAGACAGGACAAAGACACACAGTAAAAGAGAGCCGGTGACTAATAATAACTAATAATTAAATGCAGAGTGGTGTAAAACGACATGGTGAGTGAAGAAAAAACACTCAGGGCATCATGGGAACCCCCAGCAGCTACAGCACAACTACATGAGGAATCAGGATCACCTGCTCCAGCCTTAACTACATGCTATAGTCTGTATAATCAGACATCATGCTTCCAGGTTTTTGAGACATGCCTGCAGTTGAACATGTGTCCTGGATAGTGTTGATAATGTACATAGCAAAGAAAACATTTCTAATCACAGTACCTTAGGGGGCATTGACAATGTAAAAAGTACATTATACAGATCCCAACACAGAAACCATCACTAACTCTGCAGTATGAAACGGACTCCTTGGTTATCCTTTAGCTACTGAAATGTGTGTATAGCTGTTTATACTGATACAGCCTGACTCACATTAATGTTCTTCCAGCCAGTCCTGTGCCGCTCCTGCCATGCGGCAGGTGCTGTATTATTATACAATCCCCATCGCTGGTAAAAACCCTGAAAGTTATGAAGGATTCAAATTTTAACAGCACGTAATGTTCACTTTATTTGCTCATGGTACTTGGTAATTAACTAACTACAAACTAGAGCGCAACGGAATCATAAAATGAGACAAAAAAAACAAAAAAACAAACTGGTGATACAATGTCATTTACTCATTTTAATGGTTAAAAAAATACTTCTTTGCGCAGAGACAACAGTAATTCCCCGTTGACTGACAAACAGGGGACCAAAACAATGATGGCCACCAAATGATAACAGGTGGAGCAAGATAAGATGAGGTAAATGTTTTTGAGGAGGAAAAAAAAAAAAGGCACAATTTACAATCAATCATGCCCCAATGCACAATAATAATAATAATAATAATAATAATAATAATAATAACAATAACAACAATAACAACAACAACAATAATAATCAGTACAGCTCAAACCAAAACAGGAAATCTGCAACAATACAGATCAGTCATATTTTACAAGGCAAATGTTGACCATCAGGCTCCTCCTGTGTTCTCTACCATTCTCAGGTTTCTGCACACTCTGAAAGCTGCGGCCCGGCTGCTCAAACTATACAAACAGCAGTTCTACAGTGCACTGAAACTGCAGCATACTATCTGACCACCAGACATGAGACACAGAGTTTGGAGGGCCCAATGCAATCATCATGGCAAAAGGCACCACAGCCTTGGCACATGATCATGGCTTTGAGGCGGCACGAGCACTTGAGTGCCACTTCCTCTGCCGTACTGTCAGTAAAGGCCTGAATGCTGAGAGTAGTCTGGCTGGAAGCCAAGCGGGGGTGCAGCTGCAGCACACTGTCTGCCATGCTCCGGGAGAAACTGTTGTCCATCACTGAGACATTGGCTGTGTAGCTTACCCCCCCAACACCTCCAGCCTGCTTGGGGATCTTCCCATAAATCTGGAAGGGAAGGGAGGGAGCGGAGGGTGAGGGAGAACAGGAGGAAGAGGGAGAGCCGGAGGAATAGTGAGCTTTGCTGGGATCCTTCTTTGCCATCCTGGCCAAAGTCATCTCCATGTTGAGGAGTCCTTCCATTGCCCCACCGCTTAGATAGCCATCGACAGAGTTCCCAGCTTCCTTTTTGGTAACACTTAAGGGTACACTGAGTGAGGATTTGGCAATAGCTTGACAAGATGGTCTTGCACCAACTTCGTTCTTTACAGTGGGTGCAGGAGATGGGGGTGGTTGGTGAGATTGTTGGGGACGCCAGTTAATCTTAATAGATGGTATCACCTCTGTGGGGCAGGGGTCTGCGTGAGGAGGAGAGGGTCCATTGCACATGGTACGATGGGCTGACTGAGGCCTGTCTGGAGTGGCTCCCTGGGAAGGCTGCTGACCAAGAGACTCTTTGATAACTGCAGACTCCACAGCAGACACAGACAGGTCTTGCTTAGTTCTGAAGGACAAGGAACTGGAGGAGGAGGGTGGCAGAGGGGTGATGACTGGAACAGCTCCAGGGGCCTGGGGAGACTGATACTGAGGTACAGCTGAGGCTTCCATCAGACTGGAAACTGGGTGGGATGTTGGGGACTTATGGACCTGGATTGGAGTAGTCAGCTCTGGGCTTGACGATTTCACTGAGACCTCAGGCCTGTTTCGAGTGCCTGGGGTTCTTGCTGCTGGTGGCCTGGGTAGGGTTCCTGGTAATCGGCTAATCTCCAGTCTGTTGGCAGAGTGTAAGGGTAGAACTTTTTCCAGAGGCAGGCTGCCCTGAAGTAACTGAGTGACCAGAGGGTTGTTGGCCTCCACACTGGACACAAGTCTGACTGAACTGGCCAATCTTTTGGAGGCAGTTGCAGAATTTGAGTGAGTGACAGAAGACTTTAATGATCCACGACACTCCTCTTCAGAGCTCAGTATAGAGGCTCTAAGGTCATCTCCAGACTCTGTTTTAACAACAGTTGTGTCCCTTAGCCCATGTGGCAGAGGTGCAGACAGAGGATTGGAGTCTTGTGAATGGATACGACTGTGTTGCGGCTTAGTCATCCCCCTGGGGAAGCAAGGCTGAATGACAGTCTGACCGTGGCGGTTAGTCATGTGGGTCTGGATGACTGGTTGTTGGTTCTGAGGAGGGCTACAAATCACCAGCTGGCCATTTCTCTGGGTGTTCAATTGAGGACACCATTCGTGGCCAGGCTGCTGCTGCTCTTCCTCCTGGCTTTCATTCTCACAGTCTGAAGCAGTTTCTGTTGAGTCGCTATATGTGCCAGCCTCATCTTTCTCAGCACTTGAGGAGTCCACATGTTGGGGTGAAGATCCATCTGATCCCTGTCTCTCAGTGGCTGTATGGGAGAATACCTCCTTGGTGTCAACATGGTGAGAACCATGCTGAATAACACTACCCAATCCTGCATCCTTCCCTTGCTCCTGGTCCTTGGCATGACAAGAACTTGCCAGCGTCTGAATAACATCTACACCCTGAGCCCCAAACCTCGGAAGGGAATCTGGGATTGAGGTTTGTGCCAATGAAGGTTTTTCACAACCAACGGTTACACTCTCTGAGGGGACACTGGCATCAGTTTCAGCGACCTGGCTTTCTCTGGTAGACTGCATGGTTGGTGACTCAGACACATCAGGCTCTGAAGAAAGTGAGGCAGTCCCATCTGTGAGTCCGTTGGAGGAGCTCTGGATACTAGCTGTGGTTGCTTCAATTAACTCTCCATCTGCCCCCCCAACTGCTTCCTCCTGCTGAGGACTTGGCGTCTGTGGGGGCTCCAAGGACATGGAGGTTGAGGTAGTAGACAATGAAGGGGAAGGCTCAGATGTAGGCTCTACATTAAGAAGCTGTAGTTGTGTTCCAGACGAATTAGTGCCTGAAGACGATCCCTGCTCTTCCATCCCACTACTTCCCCTTGTTTCATTTCCATTTTCACTTTCTTCTTCTCCTCCACCACCTCCACCTCCTCCTCCTCCTCCGGGCTCGATAGGTCCTGGATGCTCTCGCGTTCGTCTTCCATTGGTGCTATCCGGTAGCCCAGCACCAGGCCGCAGCCTGACCCTGGCCGGGCCTGTCCCGTCGGCAGAGGCTGCAACAGCAGCAGCGGCCTCGCGCTGGGCACGGGCTTGCTGTGCACGGGCTTTGATGTCCGCCAAGGTGCGCGCACCCCCTGTCCCCGACCGGCGCGAGCCTTCGCCGGGAGGCACGATCCGGGGACAGATCTGGTAGGTGGGGTGCCCTTTGACCCAGGGAGGTTTGATTCTGGACAGTTGAATCTGAGAAACAAACACAGGGACAGCAAGTCAAACTTTATCTGATAACAAGCAGCTATCCATTTATCTACATGGATTACATGTGTTTGTGCACTAAGAACATTCTGGATTATTTCACTAACACTTACCCGGATAGGTGGCACCTTGGGTTCTTCTGTTGTCGGCTGCGGCTTTTCTGAACACACACTGTCAATTGTGGTACGAAAGGACTGACGGTCGTCAAGCCGTGGTCTTTTTTCGGGGAAGCTAGAAAAGGCTTCAGTCTCGTCTGGCCTTCTCTTCTGTTCTTTCAGCTGGGTGCTGGGCAGAGGGGTGGCAGCTGGACTAACAGATGGGCTGCTCTCACGGCTGCTGGTGGCAGTTCCTCCTGTGATGGAGGTGATCACAGAAGCAGTATCATCCAGGGGATCTGCAGCAACTGCAGCACTGGAGGATGCTGAGGAGGATGAAGAAGAGTCCAGGACTCCAACAAACGTCCCCTGTCTATCAGAGGGTGAAGATGGTGAAGAAACAGGTGAAGAGGCAGATGAAGAGGATGAGGACGACGATGAGGATGGAGAAGTGGTGGAAGCCAACACAGGGGCATTCTCTTCGGGGAGCAAGCGAGCAGCGACTTCATGCTCTTCATTTGCGCTGGTTGAGGCTGGGCTTGGGCTGGGGCTGGGAGTTGGAGCAGGTGTGGGGGCTGGCAATGTGACAGGCTCTGGAATAGGAGAAGGCTTTGGCTCTGTAAAACCACTCTCATCTGGGAGCTCCCCCCCACAGTCGGTCTGCAGCACTACCTCTCCCTGAACCACTGTGTTGTCTGACATGGGAGAGCCAACAGAAACTGCTGAAATATCCACAGCTGCACTGGCCTCAGCTGCTTCTGCAGACTGAAGGGATGGAGTTGTCTTGCAGAGGGTTCTGCGGGCCCTCCGGCGCAGGTCAGCCCGTGTGCGTCTCCTCATCCTACCATCTCGCCTCCGCCGACCTACGCTGCGTCTTTTGGGGGCACCAGTTGCCACCACAGTCACATCACTGTCTAGCACACTAGCAGCGACTTCGCTGGCATCACTCATGGTAAGCTTTAGTGACTCCTCTTGTGTTAGGCCAGACCTACAAGTACACACAATTTAGCAAAAATGAATACCCTTATATGTATGTACGTACACACACACACACACTAAATTTAGATGAAATGATTTGGCTCTCACTTTTGCCCATGGTACTCCTCAAAAAACTTCTCCTTCCACAATTCTACTTTCTTCTCTTTCTCCATTTCCTGTCGGAAGCGCACTTGCATCTCATGGGTGAACTCACCTAAAGAGATCAAACACATGTCAAGGGTTTATCGTTTTTATTCAAAAGCTGTTAGTAGTCATAGGAATGCTTTGGGAAAATCTCAACTTTCTCTTAACCATTGCCCTTAATACACCGTCATGCTTGAGTGAATTTTTATGCAGAAAAAAGGACCTAAATTGGTGAAAAGTGATTTCTTCTTTCTTTGCACTGGGAAATCTGATTTTCACATGCATTTAAATGCCCTATAAACTTCTAGGTAGTTTAATTTTCTATCTCTAATTTCGTATATTCCTACGGTGGGGCCAATAATGATCATCCCCAGGGTGACTGATGGCTATTTTATACTTTTTCCACTTCCAAATAATCTCAGTTGCTTCTTTCACCTAGGTTCATGATCTCGGTGATGTTTTTGTGCATGCTGTATCAGAAGAGATGCTGAACCATAAATTACAACTATGATGAAATCATCTTCAGTGCTAATGTGTTATCAACCTTTTTCAATCAGAAATATAAATGCTAACTGGGTTTTTGCATGTTTTCCTAAATGCATTTTTACAGTCCAAAAACTATATTGAAATAAATTCAGTCAAGATATGCATCATCTCTGTCACTTTTATCCTGTTTTCACAGTCAATAAGAAGTCTCTGTTTCTTTCATACTGGTTGCAAGAAGAAACTAACTGTAGGTGAGGATTCCTTTTAGACAGGAAGTTATGGAATTGCAGTAGGTGGAAACACAGCCACTGGAGCAAACAGCAGATGGCCAAACAACATGCCTAACAATTTTGTTTTACTGGCTCTGAGGCATTGGGCCATTGGTTATGTCAAACCCTACTGAGGCACAGTGATGAAGTTTCAGTAAAGCATGGAAGGATGTCTATGACTGACCAGAAACTTACCCTCACCCAGCCTCTCTTTCCAGCTCTGGGAAGCATGGGTAAAAAATTCATTGTTAAGAGCTGAACTGCTCAGTCTGGCCATACCATCAGGTCCAATCTACAACCAGAGACAGAATGACATAAAACAACAAGTCAAGTGATGAATACACAGTTGCGCGTTTGATGTCCTAAGCACTACAATAAAAATGTTTTAGTATACATATAATATTATTGTATGATAAATTTAAAATTTAATTATTCCAAGATTACAAAAAGTATGTAGCAGAGATAGCACAATGGTGCGCACTATTGAAATTCCTGCTGTAACAAATATTCTTCAAGCTCAAAATTCTCTTTTGTTTCTTCCTCACTGTAGTAAATGTTAAAAATATCAGTTTTATTTGTTTTTCATTTGCCCTGTGCTAGATATTGGCACATACAATATTACCGCAAATACAAACTGGAACAAAGAATTGAAGGACCGCTTACTTGTCGGTCCACCTCAGGCAGCAGCTGCAGCAGCTGCTGTTGTGAGTGTGCCGGGAAAGCTGAAAACGTCCGCACATTGATGAGGGCTCTGATGTTGGTGTTGACCAGGATGGAGCCTGGTGTTTCAAAGTCTACATCCACCCCTCCCCGACTCCGCTTCATGGGACCTATTCATGACAAAAGCCCCCAAAAAAACCTTTAACTCAAGAAGATGATAAAACTATCAACATGTTAAAGAAATCAAGAAAGGTTGGGCTCTGTTCATCTGGACAGAGAAATCCTTTGTCACTTATCCAGGTGAGTTCTTTGGTCTCAGCTGAGTGCAGGTTTTCCCAAAATTATGACAAGTATAAAATTGGCACAATTGACTAACAATGTGCCGTGAGTTTCGTTTCATGATTACCACCTTTTTTTGTAGCATTCGTGTTGCATACAAATTACGTAACAGAACAACTGGCCACGCTGTTGTAAAAACCCCATTAGATACTACTCGATTGTAATGGAAAACTAGTTGAGGTGAGTCCTTCCACTCAAGGTGCCAAGTAGGTGCCGCTCATAAACTAACGGTACACTTGTACAATCCAGCTAGGGGTGGATTTTTGGTTATTGATTTTCCAAACGTGATATCAATTCATTAAAATCCTGAATTGATTTTTGAAATATAAATTATTTTGCCTGAAATGCCAAAATCTCAGGTTAAACCTCACAAAATTTCAACAACCACCAAATAGCTAAAACAGTAAATGAGAGCTGGTACACGTATGCTGCACAAAGACAGAAACAGAGCGTGAACCCGACTGTCGGCCAGTGTGGGTTTTTTTTTTTCTTTTTTACTTAAATGACTTTCAACAAGAAAGCCACATTTCTGGTGCCTTTTAAAATTATGCAAAGTTGCAAAATGCTTAACTGTATCTCTAATAAAAATCTCTGTAACTTTGCTCTGCTTCACTTCAGCTGCATCAGGTAATGTTCACATGTTGATTCATGGTTTTCTTCTGGTTTTGTTCTACTGCAGAATATTTTTAAGGTTATCTGCTATAAAAAAGTCAGGCCTGGAAAATCTCCTTCATGTTTTTCTCTGTATTATCCTCAGTTATTTTGACACCAAGTCATCTGCTGTGATGCTCACACCTTTAGTAAAAGTCTCAGCTTTGTGTCAGCTTTCTTTCTATAGATATAAAAATATGGATTTGCACTGATAAGTGATCAGAATTATAATATTTCTGACTGAGGAAAATTTCCATGATTCAAATCGAAACCTTGTGAATCAGAATCAAATCAATTCTAGAATTAATTGAATTAAATCCAGCACATGATGGCTGGTGAGTCAAACTCTTATTTTTTTTCAGTATTTTTTTTTACCATTCTATTGGGAATGAGTATGAATTTCAAAATTACTGATATTTCTTAGGCCCGGAATGGCCACTAGTGTGTATTCCAACTTTCATAACAGGTGTTTGTCTTGATTCTGTGTGATCATGACGAGGGGGGTTCTTACCTGAGGGGACATGCTCTCCATTCACCTTAAGAGGGGTGAGGACAACGCGGGGCATCATAACAGCTTTCTTCCTCTGCCTTCCTGACTGTAGAAAACAAATGGCAGATATACGCAGAAGTGTTGGTAGTATGGAATAATGCAACCGTTCGCTTGTACCTGACTATTTAGTAAGTCACATTTGTTGCAGTTTGCCTTATTAAAACTTTTTGAACACACCTTCTTATTTAATGCGTTTTCTTTATTTTCATGCCTATTTACTAAGGTTCGGGGCGATTGGACTAATATATATTGACCATTGACGATAGGCTGAGCCTTTTACCAATCATTTTGACAAGAGAAATTTATTTATATTCCCATAAGTAAGTTTGCTAATAATGTTGGTGGAAGCTGAGAGAAGCAGTCAACGGAAGAAAAATAAGAGGGTTGTTTTAATGGCATCCTCCTCAGAGTGCGCCCAAAGGGAGTGATTCATTTACTTAAACTCATAACAGAAAGAAAGAAAAGTAGCAGCCTATGTTCAGAAACAAAAACATGTTATTAACCCCGTCTTCTTTTTTCCACTATAATCATGTTTACCGTTCCAGTGTTTGTCTTACACACTTAACCAAACAACAAAAATTAAAAAGTATGTTAAAAATCAAAATGTCTCTTCAAGCGAACATTTTGTCTTTTGTACGATTTTGAGAATCTCAAATAAATAATTAAATTAATAAAAAAATATCCAAAAAGTAGCTATAAAAATAATGAAACAAACAAGTAAAGAAGGTAAAAAATTCCCTCCAAACAAAACGTATAAATTCTAAATGCGCAAATCAGTCTGTGCATGATTACACGTTTACACAACTGAGTCGCAGCAGTGAGGCGGACTAAAGCTCTGGCACACGACATCAGTTCTATCTGCTCCCTGCTAAATTCAGAATTAAATATAAAATCTGATCAAATAAATATAAACTAAATGATCAGGCTTGATCATAGCTTAAAGACCTCATAGTACCGTATCACCATAAAAGAGCATTTTGTTCTCAGACAAGTGAGAAACCTGTTGTTGTGAACTTGAACTATAGAAATAAAACTAACCTCAACTAACACAGTAAAATGTATTACTTGCTTTTATTTTTTGGACAATAAGCCAAATGGTAAATTGAGCATTTCCTACTTAGTGCTTTTCTATTCCAGCTGAGCACTCTTTACACTTCACACAAGCACTTTTTTCTAGCCAAAATTCACACTCTTGACTTGGGATTAGTATATTGCTCAAGGGTATTTGGTATGAAGACTGGAATCAAACCACCAGCTTTTTGATTAGCAGATCACCTGGTCTACCTTTTGAGCTTAATTACTGATACCTCTGCTATATAAAAAAATATTCTGAAATGACTCAAAATCACATGTATAAATATTGTTCCTCCGTACATATCTATGTTACACACAATTAGAAAGTAGTACAGTATAAGTACCGTGCACCATGATATTACTACTAAACATCATATTTCCTTGTAGACATGAAGCCACAAAGTGTCAGGGCTCTACCTGTCTTGAGCGGCTCAGTCTGGTCTGGGCGTGCTGGGTCTGCTGTGTGTCAGTGCGACCCTGCTGTCCTGCTGACCTGCTGAGGCGAGTCTGAGGCTGGCTGCTGGGAGCCTGCAGCTCCACGGAGCAGGAGGCGCTGGATGAACTCTCATCAACCGAAGCTTCAAGCCAAAGGAAAATATTCACTATTCCACATATTTCTAAACAGCAGAGATGCTGGCTGGCTTCTACCCAAACTCAAGCTCATTTGTGGTTTCTAACCACAATACTGACAAATTTTACCTAATTCTATATTAATGACACCATTATTGCCTTTGGTCTAGCAAACTGGTTACTTTAAAGTAAATAAAGTACATAAAAGCCTCTTTATACAGTTTTTTCAAAAGAGCATGTGGTTTTGATTTTTATACACATCTATAAATAAATTAAGCCTACACACATTCAGTTCTCTGAGAAGTTTTGAGCCTTAAAGGAGATTCTCATGTCATTCACATTTCTCAGCTTTGATTACATGATATCAGAAACAATGAGACGGAGGCTACGTCCACACTAATACGTTTTCGTTTGAAAACGCATAGTTTTCTCTCCGTTTGGCCTCCCGTCCACAATAAGACGGCATTTTTGGTCAAGGAAAATGGAGCGTTTTGGAAACACTCTCGAAAACGCACACATTTTTTCGGTCACAGTATGGACAGCGAAAACGAACACTTTAAAAAACTATGATGTATGTTAGTGATATGACTAACATACGTCTTGCAGTCATGTGACCAGTTCAGCTGAGATGGTGGATGGCATCGTACAGCAGTTGTTTTGTTTCCTCACAGTTTTTGGTGGCCCTATTGAAGATGAATATGTACTCACTTCTGACTCGGAACAACAACTCCACCTCATTATCATTCCATTCGAAAAATTCTGTGCTGTGTCTCGCCATTTCACCGCCATGTTTTAAAGAGCCGGAAAGTAAATAAAAGACAGACGGAAATGACGCATGTCGATTCGTCTTACGTTTCACACATGCACGGTACTGGAATGTAAGTGTTTTCGGCCTCTGTGAAAACGAACGAAAAATAATTGTGTGGACGTTGAGCGTTTTCAGACGAAAACGCCGTTTTCAAATCTATCTGGGCTAGTGTGGACGTGGCCTAAGTAAGGCCATGTGAATCCAAAATAACATGGAAATAAATTATTCAAATAGCTGAATGGCCCAGGAAAACAGAGGACAGGGACTGCATCACACAGTAATTTTGACCAGGAGATAACACACGCTGGATTCTGGTATCTTACCATCCCTTGCCTTTTTGAGGGAGACTTTGCTAAAGCAGTCTTAATAAGTTTCCTTCTCCAGGTACCTTGGCTTCCTCTAGGGGCAGCGTGTGAGGGATGAAGCTGAATGCACTATGGCAGGGTTGTCAAACATTTTGCATCGGGGGCCACATCCGGCCCACTTTAATCTTAAGTGGGCCGAATGAGTTAAAGAAAAGAAAGAAGTTTAACTAAACAATTAATCCCTGAGATATCTTAATATAAGCTAAAGAAGAGCAATTTCAAGAGTGTTTTTACAAGATAAATGTGTAAAATTATGGAAGTTCTGGTATCTCACTCCTGTGTTTTTATTGAAAACATGCTCTGATGACAGAACTATACAAAGAGGCTTTTATTGAAATTGCCCCCCC
>VUQR01007945.1:25273-38378 GCA_015108515.1 Hemichromis elongatus | reverse complement strand
TACATATATATATATACATATACATATACATATATACATATATATATATATATATATATATATATATATATATATATATATATATATATATATATATATATATATATATATATATATATATATCTATCTATCTATCTATCTATCTATCTATCTATATATAGATAGATAGATACAGATAGATAAAGATATACACACACATATATATATACACTGATTTAAAAAAAATAGGTTAAGTTTAAAAAAGTAAAAAATAAGACAGAGTGATAAAAATTGCATTGATTAAAAAAAAAGTACACTATAATACACTACAAACCCAACACAAGTGCCTTGTTACTCAACCTTTTTCTTCTCCAGCCTCAGGTTGTCACTGAGAAACTCCTGTCTCACACATCCACACACACACACACACACACACACAGTCAATTGAATTAGCATTAAAGTATTACCTGGCTGCCTGCGTTGCCTGCAGCTTATGATCGAAATTCTCGCTGTTTACACCTCCGATAATTTCCTCTAAAGTCCAATGATGAGGAGGCTATGAAAACAGAAAGATAAATGAATGAGGATTACTGCCAATATAATCAGAGCAGCTAAAAATAACACATTTAGAGGAACCAACTTTTAAAGTATTTAGGTCATGGCAACTCGATCGGGGCGACATAGATCAATTATAAACAGACTTTTCTTAAATTATCTGTGGAAACGTTTAAAAACAAAGTCAAAAGACACCTACTCCAAGATTTAGTGACCTTTGAGTAATGCTTACAAATTGAGCAGGCTTAGCTTGTTTTCCTTCCTGTGCGGACGCTCTGCAGAGGTGGTTACATACCGTTTATAACTAGCTAAATTCTGTAACAATGCAATGTTTCAAACATGTTAAAGAGCTGTGGATATATCAAGTTGTTCACCTTTACTCTCACAGCCAAGCCAACCAAACCAAACAGAGGAGTTGCTGATTACCTTTACGTTGGGGTCTTTCTCTTGCAGAGGGGATGTTGGCTCGTCCAGAAGACTGTAGACGTTTCTCCTCTTGAGGATGTGATCATCCTTCTTGGCTTTTCTCAGCTCCACATTGACTTCCGCTCTTCTGCGCCTTTGCTCCTGAACATAACGAAACACAATTAAAAGATATAACACAGCATTCAGCGCATTTGGGATATCGACTCTCTGGTGTTTACTGCTGTGTTCAGAGCTTACATTGGCGTCTTTTCCTTTATTTTTGAACTGGTTGAGTCTCGCTCCGCTGTCCGTGCCCGCTGACATTCCTGACCGTTGAGCAACAAAATCGATTCCCCTAGTCAGACGCTTCCTGTAACAACGGCGAAAAATAAGCGGCAGCAGCCATTGTTGCTTTTAGTTTCCATTGTCAGCTAGTAAGGACGCACCGAGCTAGCTAACCAGGCGGTTATCCCAAAGCCAAGCCGGTTATCTAACACCATGTGGCCCTTAAGATACAGGGTCTGTCTAATAAACTAAAACCCGCTGAAACTCAGAAAACAAAGATTATACACTGTATTTACAATTTCAAAATGCCAATAACAATTTCAATGAGAGAAAAAACAAATAAATGTACTGTGTATTAGCCACATAGCATGTACAACGTGCTTACCGTTTAGATTTCTCGTATCTCTTTAATATATGCGCGACGTCATGTAACAAAGCTCCAATTTGTCTGATTTTTAATTGGCCAGTTGGATTTTTAGCACCGCCTCGTTGGTCGCGTTAAAGGAAAAGGTTTTAAACAACAAATATGTTGTCAAAGACAACCGCTGTCAGTATCGCGAGAAAACATGTTAACGTCTTTGTGTGGTGGCTTGTTCTTCGTGTGCTAAATGTCGGGTTGTACATTTTATCACGGTTAATTATATCTGTTTTAAATAAAACGTCAATTTAATCTTTACTATCACAAGTAATACCATTGACGTCGTATTCAATTTTGTATTTTCACAATGTGTGCGACGTAATGACCCAGTGGCCTAATGGATAAGGCATCAGCCTCCGGAGCTGGGGATTGTGGGTTCGAGTCCCATCTGGGTCGCATTTAGCTTCCTTTTCAGGGTTGTACTGTGAGCTCACCAAATTAGGAACAGTAATGTTTAAATACAATTGTTGTACGCTTTAAAAATATTGGAACAGCCTCTTGTAAATTATGTGATAATACTAAAGTGACTTTTTTTCCCCCCCAGTCATTGGGTTGAACATATGGCCAGGGATGAATCCTGTAACAACCTGTTTTCAACCTATACCTCCCTGAAGGTAACATTTTATGGTTTGTACCTTGTTCATAAATCCATTCAGTTGATCTGCATAGTTATAGTTAATATATTAAACTTTAAAAAATCGAAAAGAACAAAAACCTCTCTATACATAACATACAGCAGCTTTACAAAAAAGGGCCTCAGAGAACCTGTACCAGCCATCCTGGAGACAATGGCTGTGAGCAGTAAACGTCTGTCTTATAGGTGACAGGGCAACAGAAATCAGAAATAGCAGCAGCTAACAGTTCTATAAATATATTTGAATAACACAAAGTCATAAAGATACACTCAAAATTTTCTCTCTCTATGTATATAGATAGATAGATATACATATAGATAGACAGAGAGAGAGAGTGTGTCATATATATAATGACTTATATTGTTAAATAGGCTTTATCTATCTATATATGTGTGTGTTATATATATATACATACATATATATAGATAGATAGATAGATAGATAGATAGATAGATAGATAGATAGATAGATAGATAGATAGATAGATAAAGCCTATTTAACAATATAAGTCATTATATATAAAAAACACACCTGGGATCACTGTTTTCAGGTGTCTCTATTTCCGCTCAGCAGAGGGCAGTGAAGACGCGTAGATCAGTCAGATCTAAAAACAATATCTAAATTAAGTGAGGAAAGAGGTTAACTTTGTAAATCTTATTAGCTCTTGTTCCTAATTAGTACTTGTTTAATATAACTAGTCGCATTATTATTAACTAACTAAAAAGCCTAGTAATATAACTTCAAACAGTCAACTAGAAACCACATCCCAGGAAAAGTTTCCCTTTGAATAAAACCTGACTTTGTGTGAAGCAGACAATACGCACACAGAGTCACAGTTTCCCTTACAGGCTGTAAACAACACTGCGGGCCTATTCAGAATCCGAGCATGAATGAAAGGAGTGTCACGTCCAAGTGTTTATTTTCTGTGTTTGGGACGTCCCACCACCTCCCTTTTCCATCCCATCTCCTTCCTCAGTGCTCCTATAAAAATCCCAGGAATCCCAACTGTGTAGCAGACCCCTGAAAGTGTGTCCACTGTGAGCTTGAAGGATGGCAGGGATTACTGTGACGCTTTTGTTTGTGGTGTTTCCTCTTTACAACACAGAGGAGCATGTCGTTAATGGTGAGTGGATTACTTTTTCATAATCTTTTTTGAACGCTGTGTTCAGTGATATTATTATCAGTAATAAGTATCTTAAATATCTAGTATTACATGCCATTACAGATATACAATATGCTTTAGATGGAGAGTGAGTTGACCTCATGTTGTACCTTTTATGTTTAACCCTGTAACATTAAGTGTATCATGTTTGATAGATGAATTTCTGAGACCCTTACTTCACCAGTGTGATGTTTTTAACCCTAACTCCCTTATGTTATGAGCAATAAATTGCACAAAACCGGCAGATGTAGCAAAAAATGTTTATGTATTTTTATTTATCATACGGTTCAATAAAACTAGAAAAACTAACAGTATTTTTTTAAAATATTACAAATTGCACAATATTGTTTTTACTCTATTGATAACAGAGTAATCAGTAAGAAATACTCCAAGTTTCAAGGAAGGTCCACTTTATCATTTGCACAAAATTCATTAATTTTTGTAGCCCTTCTTTTGCCAAACTGCGCAACTAAAGTGCTTTGTTTCTTTCAACTGCAGGTCTGTACACGCTGATAGAAAAGAGTCAGAGCAGCTTTGTGGATCCAGCTCTGAGCAATCAGAGCAGACTGGTGGTTAAAGAGCCCAACCTGCCCATCAACGAGCTCCTAGAGAAGAGCAGCAAGAGCAGCGAGTCCAAGTTCAGCCTCCATCCTCTTCCTTCTGCTGTGTGGCCCAAGCACACCGACCTGGCCCACGTCCCCCGCCACCACAGTCCCCACAGCAAGGGTAAAAAGGGCCTAATGAGCGACCGTTCAGAGGAGCACAACAGTGAGAAAACCAGAGGAGAAGTTGCTGGTCTGCATCCTAAAACCCAGCTCACAGCAGCTGCAGGTGCTTCCACCAACCGCACAGTACAGAAACCCAGTCAGGACAGCCAGTCCAACATCAGTCCTCCTCAACACAGCGAGCCAGAAGGACACCCCAACTCCAGACCCAGAGCGCCTCCTTACACCCAACCTCAGGCTCAGCCACAACAACCAGCAGCTCCCCCGCGCAAAGATCCCCCCAACCGACGCATGGACCCAGAGGAGAACCGGCCGGGGAAGTCCAGTCTCTATCAGTCTGGCATCAGTGCAGCGACCCGGAACAACAGCCGGCCGCCAGTGATCTTTAACCGACGCTCCTCCAGTCTGCTTTATCAGTTTGACATCATGCGGCGAGGTATGGGAGGATTTTTTTTTTGTTTCCTGACCTCAAAATGTGACCTGTGTGTAATTACAGAGCTGTCCAGATATTTTTTGATGGGATCTTTGAACCCTACTCCCTTCTGAGACTATAGATTTTAAATTATTAAACCTGAGTAACACTTTAGCCAGATGGGAACATCTTTGATGTTTAATATTACCCTATTTCTCACTCGTTATCGTCTGCGGCCTCTGGCCTTTAAATACTATATTACATAAGCGCAAATTACCAAAACAATAAAAACATTTGTCAGAGAATGAAGAAGAGCTGCTTTGTGATTGCTTTTTTTTTAAAAATTGTAGTGTTGTTAATGGAAAGTTGACATTTGATCACAAGAAAAGGCCTAAACTCAATTTTATTATGAACTTGTAGTGGAAAAAAGTGGATCCTGCTAGGTTTAAACTTACACTGCTTTTTTCTTTCCTATACTTTAATTATCACTTTGAAAAGTCAGATCGGTTGCTGTGCTAGTATATATGTCATGTATGCTGACACAGGTCACAGAGTTCACACAGAGGGTTGTGATGAGAGTGGTGGTTTTGTCTTTTCTTCTAGTAGGTAATTAAAGTCTCCTGCCACTAATTATAACCACTTCCCTCAATTCTGGCTGTCAATGCGTTCCCTGTGTGCAGTCCAGTCATGGTTATAATGAAACTAATGCAAAGGAAGGGGCAGGGCTCTGATTTTGTAATTAAGGTTAAAAAATGTACAACCAGCGTGATCCTGAGACACGTTCACCTCCTCCAGCCCCCTGCCGAGGAATGTGACGCCTCGGTTTCGTAATGACGACCTTGTCTTTTCTAATGACGCTAGAATGAGTCAGTCATTCCCTGACTCTGTGCTGTGCTTGTCCTCCTTCCCCACAGAGTCCGACTTCACACATGACGCCTTCTGCATGAGCGAGTGCAGGAAGGAGAAGGATGAGAAGGAGCATTACTGCTACAGTGAGTTTGGTACGTATCTAATGTGAGACAAAGACAGACTACTTTTCAGTGCTGGTGTTTCTTATCACACACACACACACACACAAAAATCACATTAACATGTTAGCTCTCTGGCCTGTAGTGCTATTTATTCATGTCATTTAGTTTTTCATATACAGAAATGTTTGTTTTCTCTTAAATATAATGGAACTAGATGGGTAAAAATAAATCTCCACAACAGCGTGTCATTTTAGAAGCCATGACTGTTTTGCTCAAAACAATTTAAAAACCCTACGAAGATTATTTCTAAAATCTACATCTGGCATCGCTACAGCTTTAAGACTGTATCTAAAAGATGGAGCTAACTTCCATGTGCCAAGGAGCAGCCAGTCTGCATTCTTTGTAATGACCAGAATGGGGAAAATGATCTGGTTGCATACCAATACAAGTCTATGGAGAAACTGTCCTCATGTTGCTTGATTCCAATAAACATTTTTTCCTGATGGTTATAATTTCAAATTTTAGTTCAAAGCCTTACTGAGAATAACATAAATTAAATGTTTTAAATTATGGTCCCTATTAGTCTCCAGAAAGAGGATAAGGCGGGGTAGCGGGAAGGTTGGAGGTTTTAGCTTCTGGCTGCTTTCAAGATGCAGAATGAAAAGGCTCTTTGACTGTATATGAATGGGTGAATGTGGTGTATGCTAAAAATCACTGGGTGCTCATAGTAGAAAGGTTTTATATAAGTACCAGTGTGCAGCATCCCTTGGTTTTACAGTTAGATAAGCCCTATGTTTGTGAAAGCTTTCAAACAGTTCAGAGGATTAAAAAACAAGACTTCCCAAAGCAAATGGTGTCTATTCCCATCTTTTTTATAGAGTCCATGCTAGACGACATACTGCTTCAGACTGATCAGGTTGGTGGGTGTAGATCCAAAACAAGCACAAGCTAGAACAACTGAATATCTATCTATGCCTTTAAAGTTTTGTTAATAAATACATCTATATGCAACAGCTGGATTATGAAACTATGAACTTTGAGACTAGAAATAGTTTCACAGGAATGGGTTATTTACATGCATAATTATGTTTCATTAATTAGACGCCAAAGCTAGAAGGAGCTTATCCTGAACATGACCAGTTTTTATATTAGATGAACAAAATCGAGAACTTTAGGGTTGCTGGCAGCAGGATTTTCACCTCATAAAAACATCAAAAATATTGTTTCACCTAGCCCGAGTAATGACGATATAAAAATATTATATTTTACAATTTGATCATGTTTTTCTCTCACATAGCTGTCAATGGGATTGTCCATGACATCGACGTGTTGCGCAAAGGAATACGGCTCATTACACTGATGGTCAGCAGTGACGGCTTCTACAAGATGAGCCGTCTGTACGTGACCCCTGACAGCTTCTTCTTCAAAGTCCGCCTTCTGGTCCTGGACACCTACAAGTGTAGCAAGCCATGCCCTGACATCAAACTGGGTAGGTGTTGCAGTGTAGCTCCGTAGCTCTGGAGGACAAAAAACTGGCTTCACCAGAGATAAACAGTCAGCTGTCTGAATCCTTGCAGGTTGAGCTCTCCTGAATGAGAATAAGCGGTGTAGCTTTTAATTACATTTATTTGTTGTTAGTTATTCTGTGTAGTTAATTAAATGATAAATATAATTTAATATTTACTCATATTTATAGTGTCTTCTAGTTGTTAAATTCTTTGTTCATGAGTAATCAAGAGATTAGATTAAAGTAACAAATCGTGGGAAGTACAGAGTTAGATAATTGATATTTTACGCGAATGAAACCCATGAGACCCACAAATTAAAAACTGTGTGACAACTTAACACCAAAGCGTCACTTTGTGGGATGTGGGAATTCCTTTTTTCCTGAGATCAGCAGAACGTGTTTAGTGCAAACACAAAAATTGTTTGACTTTTCACTTTTTTTCCCCCCTCCGTCACTTCAACGTTTGTTCTCTTTCTTCCCAAGGGACCAGATATATCATAATGGGTCAGATCTACCACCGAAGACGCCATCTCCCCTCTGACCTCCTGAACCTGCTGGGCGGTAAACTGAAGCCCGGGGACGGCATCCTGAGAAGCAACAGCTACGTCAAGAGATACAACAAGCGGCGACACCAGAAAGCTCTGGAGGCCGCGCGCTCCAGGTGTAGGTGAACCACAGATAAGACTATCGCCCCTCGCTGCAGGGGAAGAGACACTGCAGCCGACGTGAACTGATCTCACGTAGACGGAAGACATGTGGCGAAAGCATCGACTGAGTTTCATATGGTCTTCTGATGCTATCAAAAGACTGGATTATCTTCTTTTTACCGATCTTTGAAAATCCACAGTTGCTGCCTTGTGATCTTTTTTTTTTCTTTTTTTTTAAAACAGAAAACACAAACAGCTCCAATTAAATGGGTTTTATGATGTTTTTCCCATCAGCCAAGTGTTATTTTCTCAACATACAAACTTTTAATCCATTCATGGCTGGTTCATGAAATCCTTGCAATAATAAGGCTTCGCATGTAAAAGAGAAATTTGGCTCATCACATATTACCGAGTACCGAGTGGGAATATTTTTATGGAAGAGTAATGCTTTTACTTAAGAAAAGGGTCTTCTGAATAAACTTTTGAATAGTAAATCATAACCTTTAACCCTACAATGTCAGAATATTTGATTTGTGTATTTAAAAAATCATTCTTGTAGCACTTGGGGGACATTTTGCATTTCTTTTCTCCCTCTAAAGACATTCATTTTTTTAATTCTCCAGATGACAGGGTTAGGACTCAAACATTAAGGCATTTGGGGTGAACAGGTCACAGGATGTTACAGAAATAATCATCTCAGCTTTCCTGTAAAAAGCAGAGAAAGCCCCTCATTCGTTCAATTTAACGAGTGCGTCGGTGTGCCCCTACATGCTTTCCTCCAGTCATACTTTGGTTTGTTCTTTGAGAAATATACATGGTATTGTTAGATGAATTGTGAGATATTCCATTAATTTAACAATTTTTTCCCCTTTAATTAAACATTTGCTCTGTATTTCCACAATAACCTAACAACACAAAGACATGGAGCAAATCTGGTTGAACTGAAACACTTCTATGCATAATGTAGAAGAACCAACAGCCCAGATGTTTCCATGATTCTTCCAAAATTACTTCAAATCCTTTTTTTTCCTTTAATTAACAGTTTCTGTAACTTCTTGAAAACATATAACATGTAAATCTTGCTTTAATTAGCCAGTGGATGCATAATATTGTATGGCATTGGACTGTGTTGGTTTGCGACACTCAGTCCCGTGCATGGCATCACTGTGGGTGATAATGGTAAGCAGGAAATGCAATATTAAAAGGAAGGGAATTGGGTGTCTTAGAAGCAGCACCAAACCCCCAGTGGAGGAGGAAGAGGAGGGGGAAGAATAAGAGAAAGGGAGCAGAGATTTTGCATGTCACGAGAGCGGCTTACTTCTCTAAGTTTAATTATATATTTCATGATGATGTCTGCCTAGGTTGAACTGGGACATCAAAAGGAGTCTTGCTGAATGAGGAGGAGGTACGGTGTTGTTGGGAGTATGCCATAAATCCAATCGCGGGAATCTGATCCTCCGCACACCTGGACACACGACTGAAAGAAGTGCCTCCGTCACAGCTCCTTTTTGGAGTGCCTACTGTTTTCTCTCTTGCAAACAAACACATACTCCTCTGGGACGGCAAGCACCCAAAAGGGGTATTTAAAGTATGTCGGCAAGATCAGAGGAAAAGTGAGGTGGGGAGCAAAGAGGAGGAGGAGGGGGAGGAATACACACAGTTGTGTAAAATAATGTAGGGAGAGAAGTAAAATTGTAGAGAGGGTGTTATTGGGTCTATCTTTCTTATTTAATCAAAAGTCTCAGGCTCGACTGTAGTACGACCCTGAGCTCATGCTTCTTATGAGAGGGAAAAGGATTTGCACTGAACGCCTACTTTGCTTTACTAAACATGAACTCAATAAAAGTGTGTGTTTGTTTTGTACTGTGGCCCTGCGAAGAATTTATCTTTAAACCAACTGGCTCACGCAATCACACATACACGACCAATAGTGAACTGAATTGTCATTCCCACTGAGAGCCTGACAAGGAGTCACCAACCTAATTAGAGTTTAGCAACCAAAGGTCTCGGCCTGGCCTCCGTGAAGAGAGAGACTGACTTAGGAACTTGGATGTTGATCCAGGCAGCGCTGAGCCTTTTTTCTCCCTCTCTGCACGTCTGTCAGCCCAGGTCAGTTCCCAGGCTCGATGAAGCCCCTATCTGGGATCAGCGCTGGAGGGAACAGATGCATACGGGCAGGAAACAGGAGCCTGCTGCACATTGTGGCTACTATCACAGCGGGAGCACATTCCTCATGACAGAGGATGTAAAGGAGGGGGAAGGGAGAAAAAAAAAAAGGGAGGGAGGGGGGTGAAAATATCTACGGACTGCTTCCTGTGTGAACAACCCCCACCCCCTACAACCAACTTTGGGCTTGTGGTCATTTGTGGTGCGTTCAGCGTCCATTCGAATATCTGGATCCATTTAGTGGTTTGAGTGGGGAGTTAAAGAGTGGGGGGGTGGGTTGTGGAGAGGGGTGTGTGAGAAAAGTGAAAGATCAAAGTAGGAGGTGGCTGGATGTGTCATCTTGGTAATTTCATCACAGGAATATATGGTGTGGCTCAGCTCAGGGGTCATGACCTTGTCCCTCATACTTGCCTTGAGCATGCAGCTAACAATTTAAGCTGAAAGCTGAACTTCATATTTGGAGTCAGATCAGCTCACCAAGGGGCCTCAGAGGGACAATTAGCCTAGGCTCCTGCAGAGACCCCCGTTTTCGTTGCTTCAGACTGCCTCTCATTTAACCTCGCTATAAAACAGTTCCCAACAAGACAAGTGTTTCCCATCGTGTCAATCCATAATTAGCATGGGTCACTGGGAGTTATCTACCCCAGTTTGCCCAGTTAATAAACTTAATTTCACATTAAAACAATACTTTTTACATGTGAAAACAGGAGACTGAAGTGTAGCTACATATTGGATATCGAAAGTAATGTTAATATGAAATTTCCAAGTAATAAGGTAGCAAGAAGTCGGTGAATTAGTGTTGTGGTGTACCCTACGGTTCTATTCTGGGTCCTCTTTGGTTTACTGCATGCATGCTTCCTTCTCAGGAAATGATGATATTCCTTTTGCATCTTTTTTTTAAATTGAATGCTTTATTACAGGTAACACGATAAGAGGGGGAAAGAGGTGGTATATGCTATGTAGTTATGCTATGTAAAAAAAATACATTAATGTCACAAGTGCACCAATTCTATTCAATTAACTGAGCTTTCAAATTGGAAATTAGATTTCTCCAAAGGATAGTTTGGCTCAGCCTAAGGGTGAGAAGTTCAGTCATTCAGGAGGGCCTCAGAGTAGATAAGGGCTATTCCTCCACATTAAAAAGAGCCAGTTGAAGTCATTTGTGGATCTGATAAGAATGCCTCCTGGATGTCTCCTGGGTATAGTGCTCCGGGCATATGCTACTAAATGCCCCAGAGTAGACACAGGACATGCTGGAGAGATTATGTCTCTCGGCTTGCCTAGGAACGCCTCAGTGTTCCCCAGGATGAGCTGGAGGAGGTGCCTGGGGAGAGGGAGGTCTGGGCTTTGCTGCTTAGGCTGCTGCATCTGCAACTTGGCCATGGATGAGCAATAGAAAACAAGTGGATAGATTTTCTCAATTTTACACAAAGATTAACATGTATCACCTTATAGAAGTATTTGTTTATGAATCAAACAACCGTGTCCCTCAGGTAATACCATTAACATAATTGTTTAGTTTTGCAGGTTTATTTAAATGTATGAGCACAAACATGGGCCTTAGCCCAGCATAGATGTGATTAACTTTTCGAGATGCTCCAGATCCTGAGCTAGGAATTTTTGGAGGGATTCTTTACCATTTTGAAAAAATGTCAAATTTGACTCAAATGGTTAGAAATTCAAAGAAGAAAAAATGTGAGAGATCATCCTGATGTCAGTTCATGCACAGGGGGTGAATATTGGTTGACTTTGGCTGTTTATATTTCATGCATAATCAGAGATTATGTTTGCTGTTATTTCATCTCGTCTCATCGGCTATGGTTTTCTCTTCACCAGTGTCAGTAAAACATCCCTGGACTGCTCACAGTTCTGCTCCTGATCATTCAGTTAAGTTAAGCTATGATCATGTCTCACTGATTTAAAGTGAAGGGACGCCTTTTCTATGGACTTTAAATGTTACATTTACATGCAACCTATTTTAAAATTATTATCACACCTGCCTGACTTGCTGTTTGAGGCCTTGGGAGACATTGGTGTACACTTTATGTGCACACTTATCAGCTCTCTTATTAGGTACAACCTGCTAGAAGTGTGTTTAATTGCTTTCTCTTTCAGAACTGCTTTAATTCTTAATGGCACAAATTCACCAAGGGGAGGAAACATTTCTCAAAGATTTTTGTCCATGTTGACACAACAGCATCAAACAGATGCTGCAGATTTGTCAGTTGCACCTCCAGGGTGGGAATCATCCATTCCAAAAGTTCTCTATTGGGTGAGATCTGATAACTGTGGAGACAGTTTAAGTACAATGAACTTAGGATCATGTTGAAGAAACATGTTTGAAAAGAATGTTTTTCATGTTTGAAAAATGAGACATGGTGTGCCATGCTTTTGTAAGCAGGCATCAGAAGAATACAAAGGGATGGACATGGTTAGCAACAGTAGTCGGGTAGGCTATGGTTTTCAAAAGGGCGCACAGTGTACCAAGAAAACATCCCCAAAACCACCAGCAGCCTGAACCCTTGATACAATGCAAGTTGAACTCACGCTTTCATGCTGTTTATAACAAATTCCTTGATCCTACCACTTGATCAACTTGAAGCCAATCGTCAGTTGTCCAATTTTGGTGAGCCTGTGTGAACTGTAGCCTCAATTTCCTTTTCTTAGCTGACAGGAGAGGCACCCAGTGTGGTCTTCTGCTATTGTAGCACCTTTGGCTTCAATGTTTGCTGTGTTGTGCATCCAGAGATGCTCATGTGCATACTTTGCATGTAATGAGTGGTTATTTTAGTTACTGTTACCTTCCTATCATCTAAAAAGTCTGACCATTGTGCTCTGACCCTTGGCATCAACAAGACATTTTCACCCAGAGAACTGTTGCTCACTGGGTATTTTCTCCTTTTGAGATCCTTCTCTGTAAACTTTAGAGGAAGATGCCAGTAGATCATCAGTTTCTGAAATACTCAGAGCAGCCTATCTGACACCAACATTATGGTCAGCTTTAACTTCAGCAGGTTTTCTTGACCATGTCTACAAGCCTAAATGCACTGAGTTGCTGCCATTTTGGCTGATTAGATGTTTGTGTTAACGAGCAGTTTAGCTGGTGGTGGTGTGAGTGTGAGTGTGTGTGTGTGTGTGTGTGTGTGTGTGTGTGTGTGTGTACGTGTGTATGTGTGTGCGTGTGTGTGTGTGTGTTTGTGTGTTTGTGTGTGTCTGTTTGTGTGTGTGTGTGTTTAAA